>VJMY01000121.1:0-145430 GCA_009869795.1 Neelides sp. FZ-2019
TAGGTATGCAATGAAAATTTTTTCTCATACCTTAGGTCTCATTTTAGCTTTTAAAATTTTCCTAGGGCCCTCGGGAGCTTGGGATTTAATTTTAACTTTTACATTTAACAATTTTTGGTATACTGTTATAATTGAGTTATACATCTATTTAATTAAAAAATTTTCTTGGGCTTTTGGCCATTATAATTTTTCGACATTTTAATTTTAAAAATTTTTCGCACATATACTTTTTGGACTTAAATCAAATATTAAATTGGAAAAATTATCTTAAGCCTTCGTGTGATGGTATGGCCTTCGAAATGATATTTAAAAAATTAGCTCCGTCCAGAGTTTGGGCTGGCTACACCGCTGATACTAGGTATTGGTAGAGAAATTAAAAACGTTCATTTTTTGAAGAGGGAATTGATAAGTTAAAAAATAATAGAGAAGTTTGTTTATCTTAAAAAAGCTATGATGAAAAGCGAATAAATTATTTTGGGTTTTTTGCAGATTTTAAATTCTAAGTTCAACATCATATATTAAGAAAATGGCTCGAACGATTTTCTTGAATATATTATGTAATAGTAATCATATATGAGTGTCCATGTTCCTAAAAGGATAAGTAAATCCAATGTTTGGTTCAAAAGTTAAAATTGTATATCTGCATAAAACCATTGAAAATTTGATCAATTAAAAATAATTTTTTAATTTTATCTTAGTTTCAACATAATGGCAAATGAGCAAATATGAACTAATTTTAATGAAAATTTTATGAAATTATCGTCATATATATGGATCTGTTTCTTTTAAATTTCAGCCAATTTGGATTGTTATTTTCAAAGTTACAGCTCAGAACATTCGTCCGTCTCTCAGTGGTTTTCCCTACGTATTTATTTAAAATTGCCTACATAAATGTCGGAGAAAATAAATGTTAAAAAGATTTATTTGTTAGCTTTCAAAGTTTCTATACGATGCTTGGTTTATTTGAAACGCTTTAAAATTATTTTAATTATAAATTTAACCAAAATTAATAGTTATTTCAAATTAGTTTAATTCTTGGGTCAAACAAAAATGATTGGATATTCTAATAATAGTTTTTTGATTTGAATAGAATGCAGCTGGCGTGGAGAATTATGCCAATTGAAAGTTCATTTTGAAGAAGGCTTTACATTGACGGAGCTTCCAAAGTCCGAAACTGACTTGCCTAAAGTTTTATGGAAATACACATACACGCAGCTGAGGACGTCGGCCGACGATAGCAATAGACTCCTATGGCTCGATTTTGGTGCTGACGATGGAGAAAAGGTGGGGACGAAACTTAGAATTAATGATTAGCTATTTCCGAATCCAGGGAATCCTAATTTAATTCCTTTGCAATTTGGGCAGGAACTCGACCTGCACGGATGCCCGAAACCCCTCGTCTTCATAATTCACACTTTCCTATCAGCCAAAATTGCACGGATGGGTGTGGTTGCGTGACATTTATAAATTCTACATTTTCTTCCATGCTCTTCCAAAAGAAACTACCCGAAGTTTACCTTAGTTTTCAACGGCTCCAGGAATTATATCAAACTATCTTACTTTACTTTAATTATATTTCTAATGTGAAAATACAAACTGTACTTTCTCCTATAATTTGATCGCATAGCTTATTGTTATAAGTTAATGTATTTCAAAGGGAAATATTTCTTAAATTCAGATTTGTATATTTACCAATTTCATATTTAATAATTTTAGAAAAGGTAGATTCATAGGTAAAAAAGAAAATTCAATCATGTTAGCCATCGTCTTTGACCATTTTAAATCATGTATTGAGTATGTATTAAATAGAGCATACGAGAATTCTTGCCAATTTTTAAATGAATTATATTAATGTCACTTTTGTGATATAGTGATCAGAAGATATACATACATTTGATGTTATTGATTTACATATTCCCAAAAGTCAATTGGTTTTTCGCGGTTTTCTTAGGTTCTCTTATCATGATATATAATCGTGTAAATAATCAAATTCTAAAAAAAATATCCTATTAATAGGTAGGATATATTAGAATAAATTTTTAACCTATTTTTTTATAGGTATTGTTATTAAGAGAATTTGAATAAATACTTGAGTATATTTCATGATAAGAAAACCGCGAGATACGCGGCCAATTGACTGTTGGAAATAGATTATACCGAGATTGAAATATATTATACCTCTATTAATGAATTTGAATGAATCTGAAATTGAGAATGAATGAGTGTTTAATAAATATATAATAGAATTCTCAAAAGTATTTAAATCTTAGATATTAAGGAGAGCTCTAACTTAGGTTTTCAATGATTTTCTATAATACGACCCACATTTGTAAATTTTAGACCAGTAAGTATTATTAGATAATACTTTTCATGTATTGACTAAAAGTAAGAATTAAGGCTAATAATGATGCTATTAATATCTAAAGTATCATATACCTATATTGTTAAAAAATAATTAAAATTTAACCTTTATTGCTAATTGTTATTGATTAATAATTGATTTAAAGAAAGATTAAAGGTGAAAAAGTATTTTAATTGAAAATTTAAATTTAATTCTTTTATATAAGTATTTGATTATATATTATTTTCAAAGACTTTCAAACACTTTGTGTGTTTAAATTGAATATAAATTCAATTCAATTGTTTAAAGGATATTTGCAATTTTTAGACTATTTTAGTTTTGAAACAAATTTAAAGTTAATAGTTATGATGAATCATTGTAAATTTTTCAATTTAATTTACATTTAATTCAATTTAAATAGAACAAGAATATTAGAAATGATAAGAAAACTGAACTATTTAAACGGTCAAGTAAAACTATTCTTTACGCTATCGCTTTAATTTTTACTATTAGATATCTCAAACCCAAACTATTCTTATTTCTAGTTTACTTATTTATTGATTAAAATAATTAAGTTATCAATTTCAATACAGAATTTAAGTAAGAATTAAAAAATTAACTTTAATCGAATTAACTTTAAATAATTTACAATATTATTATAGGTAATATGCTTTTTTATTGTATTGATTATAAATATAATAATATAATTATCAATGAAATTTCAAAACTTTTAAATTTTAGCTAAAAACTATTTTGTCTACCTTCCAACAAATATTTATTAAAATAATATAAAAAATCTTTCAATGTTGCTGTTTAATTGGAAATATTGACTTTATTAGAACATTGTTCCTACTAGAGGTTTAATTTATATACTGATTAATTAATTAAGCAGGGAATTATCAATCTTCTTTAGGAAGAGAAATAAAGTAATTGTGGAATATAAGCAATGGATTATTTTATGCATAATGCAAATAGAGCAAGTATTCAACTCACTTTCATCATCATCAAAATTGTCTTCGTTATACTACGTGACAGATGTTTAAGCAAAAATGCCAGTATGATATTAAGATAGAAGATGAAATTATTAATCAAAACTACTTTTCTTTTTTTAAATAAACTTTAAAAATTAGTATCAATCTTACTGATATTATAATACTTAATGCTTAATACTTAATCACTATTTAGAAACGAAATGAAAGTCAATTCAAATTCTTTGTTGAACATTATAATTCTAAGCTCGAAAATACCCGAATGATTTAAACAGTTTAAATTCAATGAAAATGAGCTCTTCTTATGATGTAATGACTTGCATGAATGCATCAAAACAATTAACATTTATAAGGTATATTATGTGAAATACTGAATTCTTTCAAAGGATTGTGCGGGTTTTCATTCATCCAACCTTCAAAAATTTATGCTTATCAATATTTATTTTAATCAGGGATTTAAGTAATTTATTTAATGACTAATGTCCAATGTAACCAACTTCGCTTACATTACATCAAAGGTTTAAAGCATTTTAGTCAAAGTATCCTTTAAAATGGAGTTGCAAAATTGATTAAAGATTAAACCAAGTTCCGTGTATGTGACAACGTCAAGATTGGTGATTGTGGTTCAATTTACTCTGCATAAATATTGAGTCGACTTGAACAAGTGGTTGGTGAGTTGGGTGACCATTTGCATTATTGAGGAGAATGACTAACAAATGCTCCTTAGTGCCTCTTGATGAATCTATAGTCTCATGTGTGTGTGTACCCATGTTGTAGCAGGTGTGTAGAAGAGCATAGAGGAACTCATTTGCATAAGACGTCGATTCTCGTTTATGGCCGTAGATGAACTCGAAGGCTATCAATCCCCATCATCAAATATTGTTAAAAGGCGGAATGGCAGGGATTTGATTCCATCGGCCCTCTCCACCTCCGACAAAAGTAAAGGAGAAACTCGCCGGCATTTGTACTTCCAAACAACTCACCATTTTACGACTTTTTATCTCGAAAGCGATAAAATGAGGAGACAAGTCGACGCAAGCATTTCACCCTGGACACACAGCCCATTTAACTCTACTAATCCGATCAATTTATTCTGTTTTGCGTTCAGAGCATTTATCTTATAACACACCCAGACTTTGGTTCGCATAGGCTCATTCCGGAATTCCATCTTTCCAATCGTTGGGATCTTAAGTAAGTAGTAATAAGTATTTTATGAATAAACTCAGGAGTAATGTGCTTATGACCCGAGTAATCCTCATTGTATATAAGTTTATTAAGGTTTTTGTGAGGTTTAATGACGATTTTTATTCTTTTTTTATTGTCCTTGCTAAATGATTCTCGTGTGGAATTCTCCCTTACTTAAATCATCTATTTACCAATCCATTATTATGTATAGCGTGTAGTTTGGAAAAAAGCTTATAAGTTTAAGCTTTATTGATTGATGATGAAAAAATTCCCAAGCCTTCTGAACTTTTGGAATATATTTGTGCTTACATGTAAATTCAGAGTGTTCTTCTCATTTTTTTTAAAATTCAAGGTAAAGTCAATTAGGACTTTCGAAAACTTTCTTCTCCGCAATTTAGATAGATACTAATATTAATTAAATTGGACATTGAGTACTCTCACAAAATTGTAAGTTATACGAACTTTTTTGAATTAATCGTTCTGGCTCCTTAATTCAATAATATGCCTTCGAGTCATAAGTATAAAGAAGAATCATTTCTCTTGCATTAGTCATTGGTAAAGATGCTGAGAAAAGATTTCTTTTCAGACAAAGCGATCATTAGACCAAAGTTCATGAGTTTTCCTCTTCGTGTTTGTCCGAAATGAATAATAACGTGTATGTCTGGAAGAGTACGAGGAGTTCATATGTAAGTTTGGAATTTTTAGTTATTTGGGGCGGAGAAGATATCGACACTTGGGATGAAGATTAGCTTTGAAATGAGTTTGATTTTCTTTTTTCATTATTATTACATAGGAGAAATGCACACATGAACTATGAGCACTTACGCGAAGGAAGTTCCTGAGGGGAAGAAGCGATCAAACTCAAAATACAGGGTTATAGCACAACTTTTCACTCGAGGGTTTATCAAATGACGGAACGCCATTTAATTTTGAGAAATTCAAGATTATTTCATATAATTTGCCTTACTTCACATTTACATACACCTCTATGCTTTCATAATACGCTGATTATTCGCATTTTAAGAAGGAAGTCATAGGAAGATCCCGTAGCACGATAAGAAATATTGTAATATCCATGTATATAATATATTATGAAGGTGAATTCTTCAATTGTATGGTGATGAGAAAGTATGAATTTAATAACGGCTTTGCCATTTACTACCTCATGGTTCGTAAAAGGAACCCAGACCTTATCAAGGGAGTTCTGTCAAAGTTCCGCCTCCAAATTGCAAAGTTGAAATTGCAGATTTGAGTGACAAAGATTTGGATTTATTTGCGCGTCATTTCAAATTTTCTTAGAGGTTCTGTAAGAGGAATGGTGATAAAGGCGAAGGATCCCATGTATAGCCTCTCCTCATTATTATAAGAAGATTCCTCTTTACCCTTATTTAGCCCGTCGTCGTGTCTCCTTTCGATTTAATCCATAAAGTTTTCTCATCGAATCCCCACTAGGACATCTTATTGCATTGCTATATTAAAATTCATCCCTTGCAATCTCGAAGAATTCGAGGCGTCAGTTCACTCCCGATGAGATTCCAATTGGTAATGCGATTCGTTTCCCTGACGGCTCGCGCCTTCCCTCGTAAACACATCTCATCCTAATTTAATTGAATTAAGGTGTCGTTGGGACGAAGACTCAGCTCGCCAAGTATGTATATGGAATTTCTATGAATAAATTGGGCGGGAGGTGGGATCTCTTTTTTCGAGATATTTATGGGTCTCCCATTGCCAAAATATGCGGATTCGAAACAATGCTCCTCATAAGTCAGTCACATTGGTTATATGGATCTCTGAAGAAGAAGAAATTCGTAAATGAGATTCGCTCATTTTCCATGGATCTTCTCAAGACTGCAGGTTTCTTCTTTGCGAATTTATCCGACTCCCCACTGCTCCCAATTCTCCATCTTGTCACTCACATCCATCTTCAAGAGCAATGCATATTCACTCACGTATGCAGGCCTTCACTCATGGTTGAACATTTTGAGTTTCTCGAATTTCATCTCTACCGAGTTTGTTTACCATATAAGATTTTAGTTTTTTAGAATTAAAAAACTAATAAGTATAATGGAATGAGTTGTGAGGTTCATCGTGTTAAATGTTGGTTCGAGGGATCTCCCATACGGAGCTCACTTGCATGCATCATCTCGTAATGAAGCGGAGAGTGGTAATGAATGAAGAGAATATTAAGGTTATATAAATCGGCATGATTTAAAGGATGCGGAAAGTGATAAAGTGTATGAGGCGGAATGAGTTAAGGTGGGTGAAGAGAACCCGAGGTCTCCTCAACGAATTTTGGCAGGTGGACATGGGAGGTCGGACTCGAGGAACTTCCACGAAGTACCCCCATATAATGGAATATCATCATAATTTTTGTAATGTAAGGAAGGCTCATCTTTTTTCGTGGAGACGTAACTCACTTCCAGGATCGCATCTAATCACGCGAAAAGGCCACCAAAATGATGCGACTTGAATCTCAATGAGACGTCTCCTTCTACAATCTCATTCCTTAACTCTTTCAAATTGCAGGCGGTTTACGATTATATAAACCACACACAAAATATATAACATGTAATGGACTCATGCATACGCAGGTTTATTATTGAATATAAGAGAGTAAACAAGATCCATCCACCTTTTCCCACATTCACCAAGGTGTCCTATATACGGGCTATGTATATGCTTATTGTTCAAAAGATAGAACTCGCCTATAATATATTTCGTCTATGAAAAAGGCTACTAGTTGTCGAGATATATGCCAAAATGCTCAAGCATTTAGATATCATTCTAGCAGATGTAGTGTAATATGAACTTGTAGCCCTTTTTAATTCCCAAGCTAGGAAAAATTCCTTTCTGGTACGATTTGAGGGAAGCGTCAAGTAAAAAAATATTTGTGAGCCGAAGAGGATTAAATGTCATCAGATGGAAAACGCGGCAATGATGAAAAGAAGTTGGTGATGAGCCGCCCAGGCTCATCAGCATCACAAGGAATGAAGTGGAAGACTCATGCGATTAACTCAAATCATCTAAACTTGATCATATGAAGAGCTAATGAGTTAAGTGGAGAACAATTGGCGATAGACGAAGAGGGTGGGGGGAACGTGTGGGTGTCTGGACTTTTTGTTTTGTCCCTTTTTATGTAATTTATACAAACAACAGGTGTAGGTAGCAGGGGCCAACGACACATTTTTTTCATTTTTTAACGTGGAAGTGTCTCCGGGCCCTGAAGGCTCTCCGTTCTCATCGGGAGCCGGATTTCTTTCTAAAACAAGCTTCAAAAGATTTCAGGAACGTCGATCACTCTCAGCAACGATGCGAATCTTGTCTCTTGAGGAAAACTTGAAGTCGATTTAAACCTTGTAGCGTAAAGTAATAAATGGATCTCTTGATATTTGTACCCAGAGTGTATTTGTATCATCGACGATTTTAATTTCTTCTTCCTACTTTTAAGTTAGATTTGCAAACGAGTTATATCGGTTCGAAGACCATTAGGAATGTGCACCCATGAAATGTACGCAAGTTGAAGAGTTTAATGATCATGGAGATGCCCGGTGACAGAGGCCGGCCGGCTTAGCCTGAACATGATAATCCACACTTCCACCGGAATGCTGAACCTGTCGAAGAGGAGAAAAATACAAAAATTACCACATTCAATGATGGGTGAATTCGTACGGGAAATAAAAACGTCTCCTCCGTTCACTCCCCTCTTTATGGCAAGGGGCAAAATTAGATTAATTTCCTCACTTCTCTTTCCTCGTATACATAAAAACTAGTAAGAGAAAAAAGGTTTAACTTGTCGAGGTTGAACTGAGCGACAGGGACGCTTCGTCTCATTCAATAATAAAACAATCTGTATATTTGTACTCACTCACCCTCCTCTCGCTGGTCAAGTTCTGGTGAGGATGAGGTTGATTTGAAGAAAATCTGGATTCGCGATTTGATCCAACTTTGAGCAAACTCAAGGATCGAGTTTTACACTCTTCAAATATCGAGCTCTCATGTTCTCCCAGACGAATTGGAAAAAATCACCCAAGGTATATATACCCATGTGTTAAAGAAAATGAGAGAAGGCGAGAAATTAAAAATAGTGTAATGGGACACTTGGTGAGAGACACACGTAGGACAATTTTCTCCTCCTTTGGTCAAAAGAAAAGGAAAAAACAACGGCGGCTCCCGCCATTAAACCCAATGTATCACGACGGGAGACTCGGGCCATTAAGCTCAAAACATGTTTCGCAGTAGTCTAATGTCTATATTCGTCAACCCCAAACGTCGCATTTCAAATGGACGTCATAAATATTTTTCCAGTACTTTATGTAATAAGATAATACTATAATAATGACAATAATGAAGGGAGGTTGGAGCGTCTTTGCACTTATTTGGCTCTCGCAATGAGCTCGTGAGGGTGTAAAAAGACGAGTGGCAAAAGCCGGTTGACACTCGCCGCTCCTGCTTTAACTCCCGAGACTCCGTAATTGCCGTTTTATGTTCTTTCGCTCTCGGAATTCAATTTGATAGAATTTCCAGAGGCAATTGATACTAAATCATTATATTAAAAGCCATTTTTTGTCAGTATTGACTTTACATCCTCACGAGACGTCTTTAACTCACAAACGAGCAATGAGTCGTGTCCTGAGTCGATTATAAAGACTCATTTGCAAAAGGAGCAATTCGCAATTTGAAGAACTCCGCTGTCTGCTTCTTTTTCTAATTGTAAATTAGAAAAACTTGACTATTTCTACGATGTGTGACCGGTGACTATTCAAATTATTTTGCCCTTAACATGTTTGCTTTCCGTACTTTTATTATTGTCTGTGTGCTATCATGAGGATCTTAAGAATTCGACTACATGTCCACAAATTCCTTTTGCTATTTTAGGTCCCTCATTCCAATTCTAACCTCCGCCCAATTACAGTTCAAACAGGTGTAATAAGTGAACATTTACCTGTAATGAGACGTGGACGAACGTAACTTAGCTCTTATTTACGAGTCAACTTGGCCATAAAGCTAAAAACGTATGCGAATTCAAAGATTTAAACCCGAGGATTTCAAAGGTTTTTACGATTACTTTGAAGAGGACGAAGGAGGGGAAAATGCATCTGCCTATTTTTGCTGGACAATGAATTCCGCATGAAGCATGTAGGAAAATTGGGAGGCCAGGTCATTGAATTGGTATCATATAAGCGAGGAAATTCTCCACATTATGGAACGTCTTCGTACGCTCTCTGCATAAAAATGACTCTTTTAGATGAGGAAAAAAGAGGAGAAACGATGTTGGAAAGAATCTCAGCTTCGCTTCCCTCCTCGTGAGTGATGTGATGTGCACGAGATGCTCTGAAGACAGGAATAGGTGATAGGGATCGCCTATCATATTCTATGCCATAAACCAACCCCACACAGACACACAAGAGCTCCAATCAGACGTTTCTTATTGAGCTTGGCTCATGTCAACACTCTAGGAAGCCAATGGAAGTAGGAGTCCTTTTCATTTATTTATTCTGCCTTTAATAATTACAATTATTCTCTTTAATTCAAATTGCACATTTTCTGCGGCGAAGATGAAAGGTGTAATGAAATAATGAAATGATTTGAAGAATTAAAGCTTCTTTGGTGGCTTGTTTTTCTCCATTTTGGCCGTGCCGTCGTGGGGAGTTGGAAGGAGCCGACGAATGTTGCTCAAGTTTGTTTTCTTCAAGTTTCTCCTTCTGTTTATATTTATTTCTACTTCTAAATTTGTCTCTAAGTCATCCAATGACTGACCAAACTGGGTTCGTTAATACTACACTGAAAATACAAGTTATTCTACTCAAAACATTTAAAACTCATCAGGAGGATTTATGAATGAATGATGACTCTCAAATTGAATTTCCTAACAGTTGTAAAATCGTCACATTTTTAATGCATTCAATTAATTTGTAATTTATTGTATCCGAGCCTTAAATGTATAAACATTGAATGTCTAGTCCGCACTCCTAATCAATCTTCATTATTTACATCGATTACGTACAGGAAATAAACTAGAAAACTACATATTCGCAACATATTCGCATTAGACTATTAGCCACAATTGATAAAATTTGTTCTTGAATGCTAATTAATTGAAATAATTGGAAGGAAAGCTAATGCATTGGAAAACATTAAACTTTGCCTTCAGGTTAATGATGATGATGAGAGTGTGGAAGTGGAGGAGCCAAAGGATCCTTTATACACTAACTCGCTTTACTTTGTTGTTAAAGTAGTTGACCAGTTTCCCATATATTCAATTTGTGGTCAGACGAGCAATGGACATAATGGTCGAAGGAGCGATGAGGATCTGATGCTTTCGTCCCCTGTTGATATCATATGACCAATGAGCAATGTTTGACAAGAAATATATTGTAAATAAATAGAAGGAGAATCGCTCCTCGTCTTTCCAGAGTATCAAATGTCGACGTCTCCTCCCTTTAATGAATTCAAATGGCTCCGGAGGATTTGCCGGCCACTTTCTCATTTTGAATAATAAGAAAAAGACAATTGGGATTTGCTCTTCTTAATTTATGATTCTATCCTTTTTCTCCACGACTGACGATCAGAAGCGGAACATGGTAACGAGAGAAGACCCATTTGCTCCCAGACGGTCAACTAATTAGCTTTGAGTTGAGATCATTTACATGAGAATAGAAGGAAGGGAGAAAAATGAAATGAATAATAAGAGTAATTGGTAATTAAGAAGATGGAGCAGTGAAGAAGGATGAATTAATAATAATTTTTATTACATTTAAACCTTTAGACTTCCAGTCGATAAAACACATTGATCACTTGCCCTATGATTATTCATTCGATGCTCTTCTTATTTTTGATTGATTTCCTCGCTGCCGTCGTTCAACTCCGCTTGACTTACGTTTCCCAAATCATGATTTATAGAGTTACATTATTATTTTACGAGTCTTTCTCTACCTCGTAAAATACAGATTCCTGTAATACATAAACAGGGTATCTTATTAAGAAGGTTTTCATCAGGTGGGTATATGAAAAGACAAAGCATTTCTCAAGCATAAAGTATAACTATATGGAGTACTCTATATATTATTACATCGTTTATTTCCTCACTGTCGCCAACTATCTCCTTAATACAAATATTGAATATAATCTCGCTGTTCCCAAGTTCAGAAGAAAGAGTTCACATGATACAATGTATTGTAACTTTTGGTTTTCTCGAAGAAGATCCTATCTGACTTGAAAGGTATTTCTCAGGAGTCAGGACTCAAATATTCTTATACGTAGGATGCTCACATGGGGAAAATAATGTATTCTCCTCTTCAACTTATTGTATTCCCTTCTCGTGGCCGAGTCGACAAATGGAATTTTATTACAATTCGACATTCCCTGACAGCAATTAATGATGATGGACGTGATTTGTGGGCGAGGATGGGACTCTCATCCTTATATCCTCAACTCCAAATCACGACCATATTCTAAAATTCTTATGTATATGCTCATTTTAAAAGTTCCAACAATATCATGATGAAAAAGTTGTAGGACAAAAGGACAATTCAACACTTTATTAACATTATTTATAAGAAAAGCACGAAAAACATTTTTTCATTGTTGTCTTTATATTAGTGCATGTGACACTACTTTTGAAATGTGATATTGAAATGTGATATTAAAACGACAATGAAAAGTTACATTTAACATTAATAAGGTCATGATGTTATACATAATTTTAATTAAGAGCAGTAAAATATTTAGCGATTTCCATTAACTAAAATTAATTTGAATTTGCTAAAATGTTTAGTTAATTATTATTAAGCTCATGCTTTGTAAATTGGAAGCATAAAGGAGAAAATGTAGGCTTTTATTAAGTCAAATGATTTCAATGATGTGCTTTGCATAGTCCTCTAGTACCTACTTTCTTTACATGTTTATGTTTATGTAAGGGATATAATATATGGAAATGATATGAGTCAAGTCTTAAGGGAGTATCAATGTATTTACGTGTTCACGGTGTTTTATTAACATTTAAAATGATAATGTGTGGTGAAGAAGAGTGGAATGGATTACACTGTCCAATTTCTCGAGAATAAAAAAGGTGATTAGGATTCAGGATTCATCCCCAAGTCTTGTCTTCTATTCATTACTGTACATAACATCCATCCCTTGCAAAATTTGGGGTTGAGGGATTCAGGATGCTAATGAGGATCAAAATTCACTCATCTCGTCTGTAATCCTAAAAAACTTTTATAGCTCGTACAATCCTATTTTACTACAAAACACGTAACTCACACTCCCAATTATCATTATAAACCTGGGAGGACGAAAGACATTCAACAGGTTGAATTCGCACTCTTGTCAATTGACATTATTTCTCTGTTTTTTGCAGCTAAAGGACACATTTCTCTTTTATTTTTATTTTATTTTTCAACACATTAAGCTAAGTATCAGGAGATCTGTATCCCCTTTAGAGTATGAGGACACACACGTGCACAATACATTACTATTCATTTACTTTTTGTAAAGGAACAGTTAAATCATTTTGTGAAAATAATTGCAAAGTTATCTGCAGTTAAAGACAAGGGCTTTTACTTATGTATGATTAGGATTAGTTAAATAGGTAGTACTTTAGAATTCATTATCATTATTACTCGCATGTCCGTTTTTATTATCTTGATAAAAGTTCTCGTCGAGGCTTAGCGAGATTTATTAAAAAGTAGGAAAATTGCTGACTTTGAGATAAATGCATGAAAGATGGGGGAGTCTCGTTAAAGATATTAAAACCTTCGGATCCGAGTCCAATTTAAGCTTTTACATATAAAGTATACATTTTCTCAAAGATTTTTTATTCATGTTAGTCATAATTCTCATAATGGTTCTGACCAGAATGTAAAGTTGGGGTCGAGAAAAAAGGAGGAAAGCTTGGGTCGAAGAGATGAAGGTTTGTTCAATTCGCTCCTGTGGGAGCAACCCATCGTATGGAAGACGAAGTATGGACCTAAATTACAGGCTCCGGTATGAAAGCAATTTATCCATTGATTATAAACTCTCACGAGTCCCTCCAGCCCGAATTTCACTCTAATAATGAAAGATTTCCCAAATTTTTTCATCTTCCAAGACTCAGAAAACTCACAGCATGAGAAAATATCTTTTACATTTATAAACAATTTAAAAACCATTTATAGCATCAAAGCAAAGTATGCAAAAATGGTAATGCTTTAAATGTAAAAGTACTCAATGGTCAAAATATACTAAATAAATCTGCTAAACTATCTTCCTATCTAACTCAAAGGGCAAAATAATTTTTTATAAATTTTCAATGATAATTGACTTAAATCTTTAAATTTTAACTTAATAGCTTAGCTATATTACTTTTTAAATACTTAATTCGACTCTATAGACTTATATTTTTAAATAAACCCAAAAATGCATTTACTGACGATGAACCCGAATTGAGATTTAAAAGTTCTCACGTCAAGTGTGAAGCCCTTAGAATCTCCCTAAGGTGTCGGCTCCGGCTCAGCCAGACGCAATCTCAATTAAACGAGCCAAATTATAAAGTTTCCTTTCAATCAAAGGTAACAGTTTACGCCTCCTCTCACTCAAGGAGATCTTCAGTGAAGGAATTACATGAACCCGAGCAGATTACCAATTATCGTCCTCTTTTCCGCCACTACAACATTTTATTCATGAGTCCCAGACTCAGTCCCAGACTCATCAATTTAACATTAATGTTTAATTACTCACTAGGGTGCCGATCAAATTTCCATCCGTCCTTCATTCTTAAATTCTCCTATCAAAATAATCCATTTCTTCTTGAACCCTTAAGCCAATTTTCCCTCCTCTCCTCACTTCTGCCTCTCGTCTTCTCGTTAGGAATTGAATTTTGAGTGAACAATTATATAGTTCATTCCCATTTTCCAGAACATCGTCAAACTTTTATTGATATACTATGCAAATATGTTTCATCAAAGATTTATTAATATTATGATGATTCAGTTCCAGTATATATCCGGTGGATATTGCCTATATCTCATACTTATTTAACCTGAACTTGTATTTGAATTCACCAATTAATTGGGATTTATAATTTAAATGTTTTGTACTTCAATGTCTGGCTCATATGGGATTTAACAACTTAATATAATGAATTCATTAGATGAGATAAATACATGGCAGGAAAGAGCAAATTCATTAAGGGTAGTAATTACCCTTTAACCTGGAATCAACGGATCTTCAATGTTGCGAATTTAAACGCATTCATTATTCTTACATATATCCTAATTAAGTTTCTTCAATGATTTTTATATAGTAGAGAAGCATCTTGATTTTTTTATCTGCTGATTCGGAAAATGTCATTCATTTTGAAAGCTGTTTTATATTGCTATACGCTATATTATATAGCGGAAATCTCTTGCCAGAAGACCAGTCAGCTCGTTGTCATTAAAATATTCATTTTAATATAAACTCGTCTTATTTTTTCAAACTTTTAGGAATTAAGTTAGTTATAAAAGAAGAATAGAGAGGATTAACCCGAACTCCTCAATCTAGTTTGCATGTCAAACTTGAAGCCCTAGCATAAAATTAAAAAGAAGGTCAATTTACATTTAAAATCACATCAATCATAATTTATGATGTAAAAGCGTACTTTCAATCTAAAACTTTATTCCGAACCTCCCCTTTATAAATATGTAAGAATGCATTTTTAATTTGAGCGAAAAAATAATAAAATGTAAATAAGGAGCAGCTTCATTAATAGTAAGAAGCTGGCGACCGTTTTTTAAAAGCCAAAATTATTACCAATTATAATTATTATGATTTGCATTATTAGAGATTGCAAATTCTTCTTTGTCAATGGTAATTTAAATACTGCTTTATGTTAATTCTTTTTGGCTTGTTATATTGCCTAGTTTGAAGATAACTTGAGAGCAGTAGTTGAAATCAAGATATAAAATAAAATCATTAGTCTTCAAGGACATCATTTATTTACTTTCATTCGAACCAACATTTTTTGTTTTTAAGAAAGAGTCGTAAATAAAAATTTAAAACTTATGGTCTATATTAATTATAAAAATGAAATCACTGTAATTCTAATTGCATTTCCAATAGGCAATAAACCATGAATGAATTAAATATTTGTTGTAAAATAACTCATTGATATTGATTATCCCTTCGTCGGGATAAATTTGTTGGCTGGATATTTCAATTGGCAGATCAGTTAAATATGAGACACCAGGATCTTTGAATGTTTAAGTGGGTGAAATAGTATGAAAATGCAAAGTTGATTTTTCCACATTAAAATCTGAGCATAAATAAGAATCATGAAAAAGGCTTATTAGTTGGATTCTAAGGTGAGACGATTAGTTATATGAAGAAGCAGTCCAGTTGAGTTAAATGCCCTCGTTAAGCGTAAAATACGGCGATGTGGTTTTGAAAGAGGAAATAATAGATAAAAGTAATTGAACAATTGGATCACCTCCCCGCTGGCTTCAAGACTCTGCGAACCCAAACACTCATATGGATATTAGGGTGTATAATCTCATGAGCAGTATTTGTTTAAATCGTGATGAGAGGTTGAATTGATGAGTGATGGGAGCGAAGTGACGAACTCGTTTACTTCTCCACCAAACTCGTTCCTCACTCCTTGTGTAAACTTTAATTATATGCGAAAAAGAGAAGCCGACTTCTCCTCCGGTGAGGCAACCCGGGAGCTTCGTCGCCGTCTTTACAAATCCACATCAATCCCCTCTGCCCCCCTTTCAATCTCGATTTAATTTTCATGGTTTAGGAACTCGTTAAAGTGAAATTCATTTGTTGTTCCTCGCGTTTAGCAACTCGTCTTTTTATAATTTATAATATTAATTTCTTAGTTCGAGGTTCAGGCTCTTAAATCTCCCCTCCTCGTTCCTCTCAATCAAAAACTCAATTAAGAGCAAAAGGAGCTCTGGTGAGCCTTTTACTCTCCTCTTATTTATGTACCCAATGAATGCGTTCTTTATAGCTGTTTGTCGAGAATCTAATCTACCATTATACTAATGAGAAGGTGCTTCTCGGTTTGTATGCAAGTAATCTATCCCTTATGATTTCCAATTCATTTACATTAATGGTTTATGGCACCCCTAAGCTTTCCACATACACTTTTAAGGAAACGACTTCCCAAGGAGTGTATCGTGTACATAATAATATGACAAATTATGAGAAGAAAGTTTGGACTTTGGGCAAAATATTCTTTTCAAAATTTTAACTGCACAATTAGGTTGGGCTATAAGAAAGGGCACATGTGTATAATTTAAAATGATCTCATTCTTCTTGTTCACGCGATGAGATTCAGATCTTGAAAGAAAGTTAAAGGATGTGCAATACATGACTATAGGAATGCTTTCTCGAGAAACAAAATATTAGAAGGACGATATATACTTAACTAATTCTTTTTATTTAATAGTGTGTAGAAAGAGGGTGATTGAAAACACTCCAAGGTACTTTCGGACTGATGCGATATACTCATATTCAACAAGTGTCCAGCGTTGGAAAACGTAGGATAAGGGCCAAACGATTTGGCCGTATTTATGGGAATTCGTACGAGAACAGAATTGTGTAAAGAGGAAACAGACACACCTCACAATGAAACAAGTGGGAAACCGACTGTAATAAATATTTGGAGCTTCAAACGGCCTCATAATACATAAATCTCGGTCGAAGAAGATGAAGAAATTCCTCAAGATCAAAATTCATCACACAGAGAGAAGAGCTTATATTATTTCTCTCCGCAATTTGCTACCTCTAATCTTACTACATTAACAGTCGTTCGCAAATTCACAAATTCTCACCATGCTCTCACTTAAATCATAAATTTGCGAATCCGCAACAATTCGGCCTTCTCTTCAACTCATCGTCAAGCTCACGTGTGAGTTTCCCATTGAATTGAAAATTTTCTTCCA
Source organism: Neelides sp. FZ-2019 (assembly GCA_009869795.1). Taxonomy (NCBI): domain Eukaryota; kingdom Metazoa; phylum Arthropoda; class Collembola; order Neelipleona; family Neelidae; genus Neelides; species Neelides sp. FZ-2019. Next base: position 17,424 of record VJMY01000121.1, read on the forward strand.
CCATTATTTCACCATAATAAAAGCTATTATTGATTTTCAATTTTTAGAAAATTTCGTTAAAGGCTAAATTGAATAGCCATGACATTTCTTGAGTTTACATAAATAGCACATTAGTTTGCATACTAGATCATGCTCGACTTTCTCTTCATTTCCGGCACCAAGCGCACACGATCCACGAAGCCACGAACGAAAACGAACGCCGCTCCAAGGACTACAACGCTTTAATTTGCCTTTAAATGTTATTTCAATTAGTTGCATTCTTCAGAATTCGACAAGTTAACGAATGACGACTCAAGTTCAACAAGAAATCACTAGATAATGTAAGTTGGTTTAAGTTGGCATTTCAACTGTTGGTTTTTTTTAAATTTCATAAATAGTTATTGATTTATAATCATTTTCAAATTAAACTACTGCCTACTTCTAAAAATTAGTAAAATGACATTTATGCATTATACATTGTAGGGCTACTACTACTATATACTTGGTCATTCCTTTTATCTTTGCGGGTAATTAATTCCGAGCTTTCCTTATTATTTATTTAAAATTGATTTTTGCACTTTGGGCTAACCATTTTTTGCCATAAATCTCAAAAAGAACAAGGCTGTTTTATTTACCTAAAATGTATTAAATCGTGGTTTTCATGAAGGTGGCTATTAATTTTATTCTAGATGAACATCCTTTGTGTGTCCCATCGCCAGCGTCGTCCGACACGGGCTCGAGCTCCTCGACATCTTCCAAGACATTATAAAGAAGGGACATTGATGTCCCACACACGACCTCGTAATAAAAAGGATATCTAAAGGCAAATGGATGGCGATGGAAGAAAATGACTCGCCCTGCCTCAACCCTTCTACGAACCCACTTCAGAGGAACCGGTAGAGAAACACTACTACTACATGTTTAAAAGGTATGATTATTTACTTATTTACATTCATTTCTCCACAACACGGATGCACAAAGAGAGTTATTAGAATTTGTAGGAAAGGCATTATAAACACTCCTCGTAACTAACTCGCATAATAACGCATTTCACCCTTTCTCGTAAATAAGAAAGAACGAAACCTACGAAATTAAAGAGGCCATTAAAATGGAAATGTTTGAAAACACGGTCGACACTAAATATTTTTGAACTCAATTCCCGTCTTGTACTCCTTCTATTAAGATTTTAAGTCGCTCTTCTCAAAAATCCTATAAAGGACAAAATTGTCGGAAACGAAGGATTCTAAACTTTACAAAATAGCCCTTATAAAAATATAAAAATGTGCCAACGCCAACGTTTAAACCGCCTAAGATACCTTCAAGAAACTCTTAAAGGAAATATGAGGAGGTACAATATGGAAAAATGAGAGAATTTGAAAAGAATATTATAACTATTTATTATTATCTCTTTTAAGACTCGTCTCTTCTCTCCTTCCCTGTTCATTCCCTTCATGCTCATGGAGGAATTTCTTGACTCGTAAAGGAGTCAGTAATGAGGGAACCGTCGAGGCAAACACATTTCACCACCTTGTTAAAAACATATTGCTCCGATTCTTTCTCTTTAAACTCCAAGTTTTGAGCGGAGTAAAAATTGGGTAAAAAGAAGTCTTATGCTCAAGAAACACCTTTATGATTCTCCTTGAGCCCTGAGTGTCCCTTTCCCACACACAATGTTATGATGATATCACTGTGGGGTTGATGGGGTCTGAGGTGGAGGAAACCCATTTGTGTTCACTTTTATTTTTTAACGTCTCGGCTGACTCCACGAATGTTCAATTTTGAGGAAACGACATGAGGTCTTTTGGTTCACTTTATTAGTAGGGAGGGTTCAGAGAGAAGACAAGAAACTTTCCTAAATCTTTTATTTTCACTCGCAAAGTTCGTTGGTCCTCGTCCTTTGATTCATTCCCTCCACTTTCCAATTTGAGTAAATAATAACAATTTTTTATTTACAATATTAATCTCTCTGACTGAACAACCTATAATTTATTAATAAATGGGGACTAATTGATACTTTAATAAATCTTTAGGAGCTGTAATGTGAATGCATTTGCTATATAGTGTGTTTGGTGTGTAATGCGTTTGGGGTTGTGTAAGGTTTCCGCGTGGGAGTTGACCGGTTTACCATGAGATGAACACGCAATGTTGTGTATTTTGACAGGATTAGAACTGTTATCCTTTCTTTGGAGAGTCTGGTTGGAATTGGAAGAATAATTTCCTCAGCTATTTTATAGTTTCATTTAAATTTAAATGCCTTAATATTTCATTTTTACAATTTGCCTTCGCAGTTGGCATTTTGAACTGAACCTTTTGCAAATTAGTGACAATAATGTATTTTTCTTCACTGGGGGACGCAAATTCATTTTAACTTGTTGTTTTGGCACGAGAATTTTAATAAATACTTATTACTACAAGTTTAACTTGACCTATGAAGTAATTACTAAAAGACACTTCTTATTAACTCTGAGATCTTCATTCTTCATTTAAGTAATTAATAATAATGCATTTAAAAATAAAGAGGAAATGTTTTCGAAAGTTGGAAAACACAATAGCTCTATAAAACGCTTTAGAGCTTTTGGTTGTAATATAAGAATGAGTGAAAAATCACCTGTTATTGAACTGATGTGAAAGTATTTGAAGGAAATAAAGTTGAAATGAAAACAGATTCTTCTATTTTATGGATCTCATGAATTTGAATAGAATGGCAGTGTGGTTAGAAATACGACTATGAAGTCAATTGAGCTCAAATCAATTTGAGCAAAGGAGGAAATATGGAAGTGTTGAAGGGGGAAAGACAAGAGAGCGAGAAGAGAGTTAAGTGGAATTACTACAATGTTTGACAGCCAAGGGAGACATAAATAAAGGAGTCAAAATGGGAATCTAATCATTTCGGGAATTGAAGGGGGCTACCTGAACAGCCGCAATGGCTCAATTTACGGCCATTCACTAGAGAACCAAAATGAACTTTGGCAGGCTCTGTGTCGTAAAACCGTCGAATTGCATGGGTTTTCATGAAGGGTTTTTAAAGCAAGTTGCAAATACCCTTTTAATCCTTTTCTTGCTAAATGGTCAGATGGGGAATTTTGAATAAGCTCCTCTACATCTTCCAAAGCCTCTAGTTCTTATCAATTGACGCAAAGATTTCACACGTCTTTGCATTCCTCTCACGTCCTCGCATTAAAACCAAAAAACAAATAGAGAGTGTCGTTCATTATTTTCAATAATCAAACATATTCCGTGAAGAGAAGAATGTGTAGTGGAGTGTAAGCCAATTACTATGCTTAGAGCCGAGATTGAAAAAAATAATTGGCGAGAGTGTCACTACTTAAACCTTGTCTCAAATGGTTAATTCCGCTCGAGTTGATTTCCATCTTCAAAGAGAGCTGATGAGACTATATGAAGTCGTAAAAAATGGATTTAAAAGTGACTAAAAGGAGTAAAATGGACGGGGATGATAATTTATAGTCTAGAAAATAATAGTTGTACACGAGTTATAACAAATTGTATAGTAAGTAGTTCGTATGTTTCTTAATGAGGTTGAGACTCTTTAAAGACGAGGGTGCAATGAGCCCATAGAGATACGATGTGATGATTAACATAGAGTTCCCATTAACTCAGTGGGTCTTCTCTGCCTTAGCTCAATTTCTCAATTATTACATTCCATCAGAATCGGCCGGAGTTTGGTCATAAAAGTTAATACGGCTCATTCATCCTCCATTCTTTCTATCGCATTCACTGCTCTTTTTTCTCTAGACATTCTTTTGAAAAAGTTCGAAGAGGAGGAGGAGAAATCACTTCGAGTCTCAAATGTAACGTGGAGTGCTCTGAGGAAGCCAAGGTAGCTTTCCACCAGTAAGGGGCCGAGAGGGAGAAGAGAATAATATGCAATTTATCAAATCTCCATTTCACTTCGATAGCGAGTAATTATGTCTAATTAAATTAATAGGGTAGCAATTACTTTAAATTCGGGCCATCGGCTTTGGGCCGTGACGGCAAATTGTTTTCACTATATTAATCTTAATTTTTGAAAGAATTAATCGTTTTTAACGTAGAATATCACACCTTCAGATTGTTGATTATTAAGAGGTTTTTTATCTTTGATTCTTGACTCAGATTTTATAGATAATCTGCTCCCATTTTTATCAAATTTTATTAGTGAAAGCTTCCATGCATTGATATATCACTAAGTTTTTAATGTTTTGCAAATTTTATTTCTTCTTTTTATTCGATGAATAAAGAGGAATAAATTGGCAAAAGTAAATTTCAAACTAGGAAAATTGTTAAGTTAAATAGAATTAATGGAATTCGAAAAGCGATCGACAGTAGCATTACCATCTTAATTAGAGTTTGAAGAATTTTAAAAATCCAAGCTACTTATACATACAATTGCAATTTGAAGTACATACAAACTAATTGTATTTTCTCCATGTCTAGAAGACGTTGTAAGGCTTTTGTCAAATTAAGCAAGAGCGAAGCTTTATGAGCTCCGTTTCTCAATTACTAATTACCATTCTCGTCAGCTCGACTCCGAACTTTAAAAATGCTCCTTGCCCGATGATCCTCATATACGCAGATATATATTTTAAGGGCGGACAGTTGGCCGATGGAGGCACCTGCGAAAAAATGTTCAATTTACACGCAAGGCAATTAAAGCCGTCTCCACTGGGTTGCGACAATAAGTCTGCCAAGAGAGGAATCTCCCCCCATTAAATTACTTTACGGAACAAATTCTCAGATCTTAATTAAGTGGACGGTGAGGAATCTCAACTCGAATTTATTTTTTTAATTTTCATTTGGGTGGGGATCGCGTTGATAATTGAAAAAATGTTGAGAAAGAGAAATGGATTCATGGAGCCGTAAAGCGTTCCTTCGTTTTACCAGATTCTGGCCATTATTTGTTTAGCCAATTGTTCAGAGTTTCCTCCTCATTTGCATATTGGAAGGTAGGAATTCCGTCTTTAATAATAATTAAATATTATCAAGGGAAGATATTAAAAGGCCAATTAAGGAATTCGAACTCATCTTTTCTTATCATAAATTCGTGGAGGTTAATGGGGATATAACTCAAGCGTTCCTCCGACACATTCCAAGAGCCTCGGCGGACGGCCAAAAGAGCCAAATATTCGCAATGAATTCTTCCAAGAGGACAATGGGGTTTATGGGGAATAATATGTTTTCAGCAGCAGGAGCTCCCTTCGCGGGAATTCCTTCCACCGTTTCTGAATGCTTTTTGGAGCCTCAAGGACTATCATTATCATATATTCCTTTTGTTCGAACACCAATTCTCCATTACTCGCCGCATTCTTCATTGTACTTATATATTCGCAGTTTTGAATGGAAAAAATGCTTTGATCATGAGGCTTCTGTGTACGAGGTACGTTTCTGCGACTCGCCATTATATTATTCATGAGAAAGCGTTTAATTTACTTTTGAAGCCTCATATAAATGAAATATATTTTAAGACTCCACTTCATCATGAGAAAAAGCTACATTTTCTTGCCGGCGCTTTTGCCAAATTATGTGAATAAAAGTTGAAACAAGTTTACGTGTTTCGCATTTGGCTCAAAAGGTGTTTTTACGTACTTATAAGTATGTAATATAGGGGGCTTATTGGAAGATTCAATTTCTTGAGACACGGGATTTTCTTGCAAGACATCACTTGTTCAAAGTACTAGTGAAAAGTGTTGAGGAAATAAATTAAAGAGAATCATTTTACTAAACCACCAAGTCCAACAAGGGGAAATAACATTCTTCTTAATTAATATCAGGTTGATGGAACAGGAGGTTTGTGAGTATGTAAATACTATACATTTCAAGAGGAACCGTGAAATGAATCAGATGGAGTAGACTCGTAATTTTCAATTCAGAAAACTGTATAGCGTCCTTATACACACTATAATTTACAATCTTAGTAATTGCTCGAAAGAGAGGAGCCACACATATGTGAAGAGGAAGCTGTTTAATATGTGTGGCTTCAAGTTGGGCCAATGGCTCCTTAATAATTTCAAATTCAATCACTAAAGCTCTCTTCTCATCAAAATTTGTGAGAGAAATTGACTTGGGACTCAATTGAATGATGAAATTTATTATACAAATACGAAATATTCTAAATGAATGAAAGCCCAAACCCACTTCCCACAATCAGTCGCGAGAAGTTGAGATTCAGAGTGGTGGTACGGTATTACTGTAATTAGTTGTTAGAGTTCTTCCTCTTACAATTAGCTAGAAATTTATGTATGCATTAGATGGAAAGCAGATCTCGTTGTTCGGATTTTAATATGCAGTCATTTGAAATTTTGCTCAATTTTGCATATTAGATGTCTTTTACATCTTTCGTCTGAGTTTGTAAAAGCGAAGTGCATGTAGATGAAGTGAATTAATTAAAAGTCGAAGGGTTTGTGAAGAAATAAAATCAATTTGATGTGAAAATGAGTAATCGATACATCCATTTGTGCAATATGTACTACGTTGTATGGCAGGGAAAAGTAAAAAAGAGTTTAACGATAACTCGTACTTTTAATTCGTCTGCCACTACTACTGTATTAATATATTTTTATTGTCTCGGGTTGCTTATGCAGACTTATGTTTTTTTTCTGACTGGAACGCATGTTAAATTAAATCTTTCTTTTACAAGCTTGCTGATTCTTGATCGTAAATTGAAGAGACTTTATACGAGAAAATCCTTTTGGATTTATTGTTAGTACACTTTTGTTCATACTATGGAAGTTTGGTTATTAAGTAGGAATGGCAAATAGGCCTGATAGCCCTTGTCATGCCATAACTCAATAAAATTTTAATGACAATTCCTCCTACATGTATTTTCACTTACGACTCTGGACATTTAACTTATTGGGAACTCATGTAGAAAATTTATTATCTCGGCTTATGTGAGTAAATCAAACGGAAACAGAGAGCTAAGGATGTAATGCACTAATACTTAAATGTCCAAGTTCAATTTTCACTTTACTTTTCTCCATAGTTTATCTTACATAAATTCGCTGCAATTTGAATGCAAACCCGTTCGTCTGCAATTACATGTTTTATTTTTAATACAAAGGCAGAGGAACATGTCTCTTTGGGTTTTACTCCTTTCAAGATGTATCAAGTTGATAAAGTTATTTCAACTTCTCAAACTTTGAATTTAATTCGAGTGGGTCTGTGTAGTGGTCGTGGGGATTTCTCTGTTTGAAGTATGAGAAATGCCTCGTGTAAAAGAAGGCCTTATGATGTAAATGTAAATAGTTGCCGAATATGAATATGTAATGGGCGAAATGGAGACCTCATTATGCCAATAGAATCCCGTATTTTATCTCCATATCTTTCCATTTTCTCCATCCACGAGAATACTTCAACTCGTTTGAGATGATATGGACTCATAATCCTAGCATTTGAACATGACGTGAATAAGCTCCGAGTGTTCTTTTACTATTAGCCATGCTGAGAAGCCAATCAAGTGGGAAAATATTGGCTAAAAATTTCTCATAGACAATTATTCCCTCGGATGTACAGTCTTTGTTCTCGCGTCGTGGTAAATACATTGAGCTTGGAATTAACAGGCGGCGGACCCTTACTCGTCCGAAGTTATATGCAAATTGCGGTGGTAAGTGAATGATTTGATTCTTCCATTTTACGATCCAAAGTTAAACTCTCTTCGGCGGATTTATGGGTGTGAGGAACGAATAACTCAGGTGGAAGCCTTCACTTCTCCACTACTAAACTGCCGTGATGACCCAATCGGCCAAATGACCTCCGACAGCCGACGTCCACATATTTCTATCACCTCAGATCAAGAAACACAGCATTGGAATATTCTCTCCTATGTAATTTCAATAACCGTGTGTAGACGTGTAGTGCACAATTCAAGTCTTTTCTTCATTTCGTTCTCAATCAGAGTATTTGTACTGTGGTGTTTGAGAAAGTTCCTCATTGGTGAGTGGTTATATTATAAGCATGTATCCTATGGGGGCATTTGTCGCTAAATTAAACGACTGAGGCTTCTGAAGTAAATATAGTGAGTTTTATTAAGGAACGAGTTTTTTTCAAGCGAAATGATAATCATAAAAATCCAGTTTCCCTCCGTCGTCCTCTCGATTCTTCTCTTTGTATTTACTACTTGAGTCGATGATGATGGGTGAGGATAATTGAGTGAGGAACAACGGCGGGTTGTTGAGGGAAAATAAACAAATGTATGCGGATTCCCCTCGTAAAACTTAACGAGGATTGTTTCGTGAAAAGTGATAAAAATGAGCATGAGGTTGTTTCCCATGATTTATAGAAGTGGACTTAAGCCCGCACTCCTTTGGGTTCCAAGTTCCAAGCATGTCCATTATCAATACATAACATCATCCACCTGAGTCGTTTGGCTCTATTGAGGGAATAATAGGTTGATCTTTAGGGGATTCGCATTAAACTTGAAATGAAATTGATTAGGAGGAAGAAGAAGGCTCTGTGAGTTGTCACTATAGAACTTGTGACCTCTTGAGGATCCGGCAGATCAGCTTCTATTCTTGTTCTCAAAAATAATAATAATATAAGCAATAGTATAAGAGTCATTAGTTCATTGGGGTGAAGACAATTACTCAATTGGTGGTGTGCGAGGTCGGGTGATGGCACTTTTCTATCTCTAACCCTTTTTATAAAAAGTAACGTGCATATCGGGGGATCCGGCCAGGCCTGAAATTCCGCTTGCTGCTCCGCTTTCCGCCAAGAATAAAAAATATCAAGTGAGTTTCCGAGAACGAGTATCTCCGGATCCAGATGAACATCTAATATAAAGCGTAATTAAATGCGAGTGGCTGAGATAAGAATCCTTCTAAACCTCGCCTGCCCCGACAACTACAACTGTCCACTTCTTAATGTAGGTTTTTTTAGGAAGGTAGGAAGTATTACAAATAGTTACTAATCCAAACCCCGTTTCTTACAAGTTTAAATTTCAAGTTTTATTCTAGGAAATACCATGGATGAGATGTGTCTACGAATGTGGATTCCAATTATCTTATTGAGTTTCATTGGGATTTTTGCCCTTTAATACTCGCACTCGGTCGAGGTGTCTCTAACTGTGTTAGAGGAGTCTGAACTAAAGCCTCCTTGCAACTTGAGACAATTTCAAGTTACAAAAATCATTTAGAGTGACGGGCGAAGCCTTTAATTACATTTTTCCAATTTTTCCTCTCAAACCTTGTTTCCTTTACATAAATTATTTGCGCTACTTGTCACATTTTTCCTCATATATTCTTCTTTACGAGGCAGCACATTTCAACCGATGGGGAAAATGTCTGAATGAGACCTAAAGAGAAAACATATTTTTCCTACAAAATATTTTATAAAAATGCAAATTTAGACCAGAGGTCTCAAAGCCTCTCGCAAGTAAACGCATGGATTAATAAATGAGCATTCATATTGTCCTTGGAAAGGAATAGAAGAAGATTTCGTGTGGATTCAAAAGTGCTTTTATGGAATGTGACATCGTAGGATTAAAAAAGCATAGTAGTGAATATTTCTGGGGGTGGTTGGTAGAATCAGGGTTTGAGAATACACACTCAGTTTGGAACATCACCTCAAGGGTTCACCTTTATATGAATGCACGTAATATGCTCTTGAAGATATTTGAAACCTTTACACGCGCATCTTTTTCTCTGGAGGATTTAGTGGAATACACCTGTGGCCCCTCTATTTAATTTCAGAATCTCCAACTCTCCTTTTTCACTCTTGAGGATTACACGAGGGCAAAAGACGTCCCACGTGGGCCCAGACCCTTTTCATCAAATTGAGTCAAACAGCGAAGACATTCCTTTTTTCGCCAACATTTTAACACGTTGATTGGGGAAAGACCAACGAGTGAAAATCGAACGTTGGAGACACTAGAAGTAGGAAAAAAGTGACATGGACAAGTTCCTCGTCTTGAGATTAATTATTGTAAAGGTGGAATTCGAGGGATAGGTGGGATCATAATCGGAAACTTTTTTCCTCCCTCCGTTACGTGGAAGGATTAGAATTACATATTGAAAAATCATTGATCCGACGGAGAAGTGACAGGGAATTGATGAAGTGATTCCTTCTTTTTCTTCGCAGGCTTGTCTCTTCAACTCCATATTCTTCCTCGGCATTTGGATTTGGTGAGTTGGACAAAAAATTTATGCATTATTACATATATCTTCCCTCCACTTGCGCTTTCCTATAGGAGGACAAGGCGTACATGATAAAGATTTGTTATAATTTGCAAATTTGAGACCGGAGAGTCCAATTGTTTATCATTTATAAGGAATTAAGGGCAATGATAGGAAGGCCTATGAAATATTATTAATAAAAAACCATCATATGTGAATTATCTTGAAGGATTTGAAAGTTAAAGGGTATAGACCTGCCAGGAGATAAGCCATGAAAATTTGGTATGTTGGAGATATGAAATGGTAATAGTTAGAGGCTCCTGCGATTGACTGATAAGGGGATTAAATTGAGGGTGCGAGTAATGGAATTCAAAGCTCTTCTTATTGATATTCATTGAAAAAAGGTATTGGCGGAGTGGTGGGATTGGACGTAGGGAGTTGATGGGCCATCAATCTCTCCTCTGCCGTACCGAATCCATTGGCCATCTCCCCCACGCTCCAGCTGTGCCAATAGCCCCGACTATATTCATCCCTCACACTCACGACACCCTCCAGACGTCTTTTTTCAACTTTATTACTCCAAGCGATTCGCCTGTGGATTAGACATTTTCACTTAAAAATAGTTAGTAAATTACGCTTGGGCATAATTGATTACCCCGAGGAATTTTGTTAAAATGGTAATTCTTATAACAATGAATTTGACTCTCCACCCACTCAGTCTTAAATTGTCTGAAATAGAATTATGCTTTTGAATATTTCAAGCCTCGGTTTGCATGGTCAAGCCTGAGAAATCCCTATACAATGAAGGGTTTAAGAGTTTGTGTAGATTATAATAAAGTCCTTTGCATCTCGTGTGGCCGAGAGAACTTTTAATCCCGACAGACTCCGTTTTTATCTCAGTTCTTGGTATGCGTGTGCGGGCGTGGTAGAATCATACTCCATATACCTAAGGATAATGCTCGATGAACCTCGATGCCAATGATGGTTGAAATACCTTTTTAGAATGAAAGGAAAGGGAAGGAAAAGGGAAATTATAAATAATATGCCCTCGAGCCCATCATCATCAGAGTTGAATTTAAATTTTGAATTTCTATCAAATTGAATTACACATTCATTTTTTTCTCTAAACATCGCCGTGGATAAAGTTATGACCATTTTAAACCACACGAGTTTTAATACTCAATTAAATGACATTTTTCTATCAAAATAAACAAGATTTGCAATAATAAAAATACTTGCATTCGTTGGATTGAAATGGGAAGCAATGAAAATTTAATGTCATTTCTAATTCAGCATGCCAGGTTATTTAATTCATTAATTTCCTGCATTTTAGTAGTATTTTTTTATATGTAAATTTAAACCAAGAGAAAATTTTCGCATTACATCACTGTAATTGTTAAATGTTTTAAATGTAAATTAAAACGCATTTGAGCGATAAGACAAAAATAGGGAGTGAATGATTTGAAACTCCATCCTTTGAAGGTAAAATGTAAATTCGAAGTTAAAGAGATAGAGAGTGAATGAAAATTCGCAAGGTGGGTCAAGTCAAAGGGAAATTAAGCAGGTGGGTTGAGTTAAGAAATGATATTAAAATGAGGATTTAATTTTTATATGACTTTCATTTATGTATTATTTTATTACTCAACATGACATTGAGATGGAGTTTGTAAGGTGGAGTTTAGAATGTTCCTTCGCGTTCACGTCGCTTGGATCCAATGTCACATGAGAGGATCGAAATCTGAATTTGGGGTCATTAAATTCTTTAGCTCTGGGCCTCTTGGTATCTCTCCTTACTGTGGAATGGGGGATGGCCATGTAACCTCGGGGTTGGTCCGCCGTTCCTCCGCAATCCTCCGACGTTGAGTTAGATGGGGAGTTTCTCGCGTCTCCCTCGCCCCTTATCTCCAATCTCACCCGTTTTTTCTCCATTGTTTTTTTAAAATTCTCTTCTCGAATTCGTCTCATTATCGTGAAGGTCGAGGTGTCTATTTTTTACATATTGTTTGAGCCCCTTCGCATGTTTCTTTAGAGGAACGCATCCTCAGTCCATAACTGCCCACATGAGTAATAGTACTCTATTTTTGAGATTCCCTTACAGAGATACTCACGACGATGATTCAACTTTATGGTCCTTTACTATTTCTCTCAGCCTCGAGTGTCTCTCTCAAATCCTCACAAATCTATTTAGAGGGATTATTATTCGACTTATTTAATGCCTCTATTGTGTGGACTTAAACGGACTGTATAAACTATATAGGCAGGGAGAGATATAAAAAAGGTAAAGTAAAACTTTGAGGTTTTCTCAAGTCACAATTGTAGCAGATTAGAGAACAGTTCTTGGCTTTTATTCATTATGTAATAATATGCCACATTAGGTACATAGTTTGAACATTGACGAGAAACAAAGTTAAAGGTTAGAAAAGAGTTTTATTTCGTATACTAACTATAGGAAAAAATCCCTCATTGTTGTGTTTTATTTGAGAGAATTGAAGCATCAGCTAATTACTTTTTAACCCTTCTCGATTGTTTTATTGGAGAGAATGTGAGATGTTTCATGTGTACGGAATACAATGAGCTATTATTATTATAATATCTCTTTCCATTTTTCTTCAACAATGCTCTTCGCGAGTATAGTTTATTATTCAAGAGGAGTATTATAGGAATATATTTTTCTTTCTTAGTGAGGAGGGCTTCTACTCAAAATTAAGTTTATTCAAAAATTATTTCCCTCTCCACCTTGCAGAGATAAATTTTGGAGAAGTGAACATCGTTTGAGCCTCCATGTGGTCTCACCTTCCACAATAAATATTTTAGAGCCGAATGACGCGATCGAGTCTTTTGACTCGGACTGAGCGACTCACATATAAATATTCTTTGACTTCTTCTTTTCTCCCTATCATCTCAACCTTTCTTTCTCTTCTGCAGAGAAGCATGGCGTAAGTAGGATGGGTAGAAAGGCCTACTTCATATGCGAATTAATAAATCTTCTCATGAGACAATGTCATTTTGAACAACATTGGGGATGTATTCTTACTTGGGGGAAAGAGCATAGTTCATTTATTTATTATAAGAATATTCAAGTTTGGTGGGTTCAGGAGAGTTCATTTTATTTTAATACTCACCCTTGTTACCTGTATTTACAATTATATATGTGGTTAGTATTGAAATGTGAAGGTCGTTTTCAATGTGAAAATTCTACGAGTACGAGGAAAAGGGAAGAAGAGAGTGAGAGTGAGTTTCTGTATATGTTGTGAGTGTGTGTATTTATAGGGGACTAGGTGAACAGTTGATTCGAGTGGTCCAACGGGTTTTGGGGGTGTATTTGGAGTAGGATGACTTTGTGGGATTTCGGGTTCCTCTGGTACATTATAAAGTATTAGTAGTGTAAGAACCCACTCTTACCTTCTAAATATCCTATTTATGAATGATCCAAACCTGAGAGGGTAAGGGAAAAAAAGTTGTTCCATTCATATTTTTTCAAAATCTCCAATAGTGTTCGCTGTGAGCCATTTAGTACTTCATTCTCCCTTCCACCGCAGTGGAAGAATCATATGATGATGATGCCACTCATGATGATCCAGCAGGTTTTCCTTCTTTGAACCCCATTTTCAAAAAGTTGTTGCCGACCTTTCCATCCAACTTTACGAGTGGATCCGCCTCGAGAACTCACACTTCCACTTCCCCCTTCCTCACTATCGACACGTTTCAACCCAGTTCCAGATTCTCATACCAGACAAAAAACAGAGGGATATGGTAGAACACATTAGACTAACTTTTCATTAAGAGTAAGCCACACGACTTCCACATTCTTACTTTCTTTCAATTACGTGTCATTTACCTTGCTGGATCTTTATACGAGATTTTTAAATTGGAGTCTTTCATAACGAGCCATTTGATATGCGTAAGAGATGACTCCGACTGAACATTTTTTAATTAAGAAGATGACATGAGGGGACATGATTCAAAATAAGCACAGCGGAGTGTTTATTGTTCGACTCATCATGATTCGTCGGTGGAATCATTGGGTGAGAATGCGCTTCGTCGGTAAACTTGTAGAATGGTCAAAGGTGGACGATGATGATGATGGAGAATTTATATGCTTTATAGTATCCATATGGAATCTTATTCACCCGAGAGTCGTTTGTAACTTCCTTCACTTAGCGATGTGATTTACTTGTTCCCTTCAGTCCTGGAGTTTAGCCCACGTAAACTTTGCAATAAAGATTAGCCTACGTTGGCTTCATAGATTATATCCAACAACGAACATTTTGAAAGGTAGTTATCTCCTTATTCTGACTCCTGGTAGTAGAAAAGCACATTTATATAATTTTTTGCGAATTTAAATTACGACAACGACACGAATGAAATCCAATGGTCATTTAATGAATGTGAATGTTAAGTCTTCTACTCTGTGTATCAGGATATTTGGCCCTAAAGATTGTTAGAAAGGAATTCATCCTGGATTGGAGGAGTGATACTTTGGCTGAGATTATACGGATTCCTTTCAATGGATTCGCCATCTTACGTGTCTGTGTTCCTCTCTTTATTACATCTTCCATCTGTCGAAGAGTGAATGTTTAAGGATTGATGTTGAGGAGACGAAGTGGACCGTTAGGCCACCGCTGTTTCAATTCCTCATTCCTCCTCACGAAACAATGATTTGGAAATGTGGAAGAGGAAGAATTCATAAAAAATAAAATGCTCCTGCTTCACTCCAAACCAAGAATTCCTCCCTTGACTTTGAGGAAGGTTCCGTATAGAATATTTGAGAGGGGTCCTTACGTGGAAGAATGGTTCGAAATTAGGATCTACCCACAGCGTCTTCCAATTTCGCGGAGGCTCATATGGAAGTGTCAGGGTGGGAAGAGTTGAGGAGTAAATTATGGATTCTCCCTTAACAGCTCTTCTAATTCCGTCGATGGGAACGAAGAAGAGCGTGGAGGTGGGAATAGAGTGAAATGAAGGATTCGGAAGTATACACAACCACTTTATAGAAACAATGAGGAGAGCCTTATTCCTCCTGAATATATATCAAAGTTATGTTCAACATTTTTTAATCTCTATTTTCCAAATTGCCTTTTCTTCCTCCCTATGTGTAGCAGTACTTAATTTAACTCTTCATCTACCAATCTTTGAACTCATGCACTGTGCGTGTTTGAGGTTTAACGTTAAAGGTAAGACGGTATTTCAATATGGTTAAGCCAAACTCAAATTTTGGTATGGTGAGCTGGGGTAGTATATATTGAAGAAGGTAAATAATGCCTATTCCTATACAGGTTTCATATAGGCCTCTTTATAAGAGGTTAAAGTGAATTTGTGTACAATGTACCAGACTTGGGATTAAACGAAGTAAAAAGACAAGGCAGAAGAAAGTATTTCTTTCTAACTTTTGGAGGAGGCGGAGGAGGTGGAGGAAAAAAGTGAGAGGATGAGAATGAGAGAACGTGTAGAAACTAATACGAAGAGAGTTTTTGAGACTTGTATATAAAGGACATGGTATATTTCTGTATATTGGATGGAGTATATATATAGGTATGAAGGGATGCATAGGGATAGCTCGTCGTAATCGCAGTATAAATTACAAGTGGAGGAACATTTTTTTTAATTTATGGAGATGGTCTTCGAGGGTCAAGGGGAAGAGAGAGAAGGTGAGTTTGTACACCAGTATACACCCTCTTGCACTCAGTGCATACAAACACAGCAGTCTCCGTCTGAACGGAGCTTATATACATTTTCTCACTCCTGATCCATTTCACTTAAAGGATATATTAAACTATTAATTGTTGCGAGAGCCCCACACTTACAAGAGCTCATAAGTGGATGTTAGGGTCACGGAAGACTTTGCCCATTTTCGAACCTTTCTTCCCCAAAATTGAATTTGTAGAAGATGCGTTGCGATAAGAGGTGGTGTGGGAAAGGGCCGATTGAAAGGCTCATTATGAGTGCCGAAGACCCGTGGTCTCGAAAGAGGATTACACATCGTTGTGTTGTGTGGACTCCTACAACCTGTGGCAGATTGTGGGATCAGAAACGACCTTTTTTAACTTTGGAGCCATAAAGCGTCTGTGGAGCGAATGAAGGAAAGGTCGTTGGAATTTGTAAAAGTGTCACCGAATGTAGATTCCCCTTCAGTCATCCCATCTTGAGCCGGAGTCAAAATTCCATGAGGAAAATGTAACAAGCCGGATGGTTCGGTGACTTCATCCACATTATCCATTATACGAAGCCATTGATGGGCCAAACGGCGTTTTGTGGATCCATCTAGATCAATCTCCGTCCGCCTCCGTCCTTTTTCCCACGAGTGACACTGGAGACGTCTGCTGCGTCTTAAAACTATTTCTAAGGACAAAAAAGGACTTGGAGGGGTTGATCTATATATGAGGAATCTAATGTGGGATTCTTTTAATAGGAAGGCCCTTCTTTGAAGTGAAGCTCGAAATGTGCTCAGAGTTGCTTTTTATGTCTCACTTCCCCTTCGTGAGAGAGATAGGGATAAAAAGGAGTGTTTGAGCCCAATGAGCGATTTGGATGAGGTTAATGGGACTTTGCAGATTTATAAGGCGGAATGGGCTCTTCCGAAAATTGTAGGCTCTCGAGTCAAGTTTATGGGGGTGAAATTGAGTGTGTTTGGGGGGGATGAAGGCAGGTCTTATTTTATGGATAGCATAAATTGTAATTTAATACTCACTTTGTCCCTCAATGGAATGATGGATTCAAAAGGGAGCTCTCGGAATGCTTTTCAAGAATTAACATTCTCCTCCGCTACTCTCCCCGAAATCTCCTTGAGAGAGATGGGGAGGTGATATGAGGGCTTGAGCATAATAATGTTTCTCCCTGACGAGTTTTCTCTTCTTTTGCTTCATCTCCACATCCCCACTTCCATAATTATTGCTCAATAAATCAAGGTTCGAGATTCGCCACAATTATCCACCGGCGAGGAGAACAATAGGATTCCTTTACATATTTGCAAACCTCATTTGATCCTTTCGAGAAGACGAATGTGAGTTTTCTATTCCTTAGTCCATCATGCCCCACCCTTGAGAGAGAACTTATTCTCTCTCGGCTTCTTAAGGAGCTTTCGTAATAATAAGTACAAATTTTTCTTTTTCTTCATCTCTCGATACCGAGGGCGTACCCATGCTGTCTACGACTGTTCATACCAATGTGTTTTATGCCTCGTCCCAGTCGGAAAGGCTGGTAAGATATTATATCTGTAAATGTTTTTTTTAAAAAGAAGGTGTTTTGGGGGCAAGGAAGAAGAAAAATGATTTCTTCCCTCAGTGAGATTTATTAGGAATGAGGAGTTCTCTGAGAGGAGATGACAAAAGAAGAGACAACGTGGAACATCCTCAACTTATGTTCACCTGTGAAATGGTCTTGCATTTCGTACACAGTCCAACTCTATGCTTATTTATATGTGGAGATATGGAGTAGGCATGTATCCTCATGAATAGGTCTTTTCATGGGCTGCGTAGTGGAGCCGAGAACATAATAGACCTCGGACACAATAGGAGGAGAAGCCTCAGTCTATAGAGGCATATAGAAGGCGAAGTAAAAAATATGATGTATGGAAACCCATTATAATTTGCATACGAAAGGTTCATCGCAAATTTATTATGGCCGAAAGTAAGGAATTCGGAGTGAGGCTGGGTGAGTGTGTGAGTGTGTGTAGGTTCGCTGTTGTTGGAGAGTTTATTTGGAGCTGTCGTTCCTTCCTTTTGAACCTTTTTTTCACTAATTGCGTTCGCCATCATCATTCGTCTTCTGCCCTCATTAGCTATTGATAGGGAAGACGGAGGGGAACAATGGAACCAAATTGCTCCCAACTCGACGATTCAGCTCAGTTCTTTTCCAGAATGTTTTGATATTATTTTATGAATTAATCTTCGACCTCGAGCTCACTTAAGAACTTTAAGGTTCTTGAGGAGGTGAATTATGTTCCAAAGCCCTTGAAAACATTCCCATACCTTAAAGAATCACTCCTATAATCAAACGTGGTGCGATTGGTGAGAAGAGGAAATGGCAGGCTAACACTATAATTGCTATCTGAGCAATTAATGACTCAGGAGCTGAGCTTTGTATTTTATTATGGTGTTTTTAGATGATTCTCCTCCACAGATACTTTAATTTGATTGAGTGAGAGATTTTTCTCTGGCGTCTTTTAGGAAATGAATAATGTATGAAACACTCGTGTTTTTTGCTCGCAGAAAACACAAAGCATTTGAAATTGGTAATAAGAATAAAAGTTTATAAAAGAGGTGAAGTAGCCAGAGTGTCACGCGTGCCAAGTTCCCTTCACGGAATTCATATTCTAATGATTGAATCGTAAATGTATAAAATGCATTCATTTGAAATAGGTGAGTATGAAAGTCTGAATGTTTATGCGTCCATTTAGTAAGAAAGGAATGAACTTGAACATCTCGTCAGGAGTCGAAAAAATTTTTCGAGTGAAGAAGAATGGATTTCACTCAAATTACCTGACGTTCGAACTGAAGGGAAGGAAAAATAAATAAACTCTTATGAACATAACATACTTTTAAAGGCTGGCTCGTCGTTGTTTATCCTCTTAAAGAATATGATGGTCCGTAGGATGAGGTATGTAGTATGGAGACTGAGGAATATAACATTCTTGGATGGCGATGGCATCGTGCAAAGATATAAAGAGATCCCATGACGTTAATGTATGTATGTAAGATCATAACAACATGGTATCCATTATATTCATTTTGAATGTTTTTGTATAAAAAGGAGTGAGTGTGAGGGATTGAGAAGAGTCGAGAGTTGATTCCAAATTGCTCTCTCGTACGGGGGAGGCTGGCGGAGGAGAAAAAAAGACTTCGAGTGTCCATCGAAGTAATCTGAGTGACCCTCTGGTTGAAAGCCAAGGCCATTCTTATGGCTCCTTTTGGCGAACCTTCATCTAAGAATTATGTATATTGTATTCTTCTTTTATACGCAAGAGTTACATGAATAATCCCTTACTTGGTTCTTAAACGGCGGTCATCCTGCCGCCACGGGGACCCTTGGAGAGAAAAAGAGAAATGTCCCATCTTCTCTCAGGCCACTTGTGTGTTCTCTCTGCAAATTCTCCAAAAAGAAAATTGCCTTCTCCAAATAATAATTTTTATGGTCTTTGTTCGTCCAGAAGGATGAGGAGTAATGGGGAAAATCATGCTGCTTCCGCTTTCATATCTTGAAAACCGAGCTCAGAAGGGAATCTCTTTTTTTCTTTTAATGACATACTATTTGTTGTGGGACCGCCAAAGCTTTGTACTTTACCTTAAATTTCTAATAAATACAAGCACACACATCTTGTATACATCATGCGTACGCTCAGACCGAAAGGACAATAGAATATTTAGTGACAAACCCTTTGACTCTCGAGTTAATATACATACTTCTTCCATCAATGCTTTGTTATAGCATAAAAATTTATTATATTGCCAGAGTATTTGGCTTAAGAGTTTCGTTCATTTGACATGTAATGACCACTTGTCGATCTTATTATAAAGTGAGAGCGGAATGCTTAAGCCCGTCAAAGTCCAAGAGACAGTCGAGAAATGTGGATGGAGATCTGTAACTGAAGGCTTGGTCATGCATAGAGTGAGAAGTAGGGGCACGTTCGTCTCGCCAGGGTCCCAAATTATTATTATGGCTATATTCCCAATGGTATATGGTCTTCCTCCAAGAAGTCGTAAGAACAAGATTGTAGACATGAGGGAGAAAACCTTGACGTGAATGCAGAAAATGAATTTCCTTGCCTGCCACATAGGATTCATTAAAAGGGTAGCGAAGAACCAATAAAATTTTTATTCCTTCCCATCCCACTTTCTTACTACTAGAGTCGGCGGGTTTGCCGATTGTGACGACGGCTTTGACTATTTAAATAATTACGATCCGACCTGTCAATCCCAAGTCAAACGAAACCAGGGTTGAACATGTACCAAAAAACATTTTAACCCCCTAAATTTTTAGTTGTATAGATCCCTTGAATTTAAGTTTAGTGGTTGCTAAATAGGATCGTAAAATGAGAGCAAACATGGAAAGTCTTCTCGTTTAAATTGACCATTCATAATCATTGGTTTTAATAATGTATTTAGCTTAAAGTCTTTCTATGTATTTAATATGAAGACTTAACGACTTCTTCTATGGATGTTGACCTGTTTTTGGCAATAAAAAATTATTTTAACTTTTACGCGAAATTCAAGACAATCTTTCGCATCTCTGTGAGTTTTGTAAAGTGTTCAAGGGTGAGGAATTTTTGTTAAATCTCTTAAAAGATTCATTGACATAAAAAGAGTTTTGGACGTTCGGCGTTTTAAGTGACGAGGGGAGGAAATGGATCGGATGTATTTTGTCTGGTCCTAAAAAGTTTAACGACGAGGGGGTTAGAGTGGAAGACGATGTTCGGTTCATTCCCTCCAGTAAGGCATTTCTTTCGTAATTGGGGGAACGGGGGGAAAGATGGGGGGCGATTACGAAGGATGTGGTGCATTTATTTTTATGGGCCTTCTCCGAATTAGCATAGGAGATGTTTCGGCGATTAGAGAATTATATTGTGGGCTGACCCATTGAGTCTTTTCCCTCTCCGCCCCACGGGCACCTCCAATTGGCAGGGAACCCTCGAGGGAGATCAAACATTTCCAATTCAATACGAATCTAAATGGTCGCTCTGAAGGGTTCAACGACATCCTCACATGGGTCTGAGGAATCAAAACACATGAATATGTATGTACATGTGAGTCGAGACGCGATAGACAATAGCGTGTATTTATTGGATTTTCATCGAAGTTTCTGATAAATTATACAATTAATCTGAGTTTGATACAATTACTTATCTTGCCTCTCCATCATGACTTCCATAAAGGAGCGGTAATGAGATGAGGAGAAATGCATTTAATTGGGAGTTTTTACGAGTTTTATGCATATAAAGTAAAAGTGACTACGTGACAATTTAGAAATTAGTAGGAAGATGAGTGCTCTATACTACATAGTTTGGCTCACTTGTCTCCGGATTATGATGGGAAATAATAATGGTTCATAATATTTGAGACTCGTTTGGGAATCTACGAAATTAATGATAGGGTGTGGAGGGAACGATAAAGATTGACAAGGAGGGATATTGTGATTGATTAGGGAGCTTCTCCCGTAGGATCAAACCCATCAAGTCTAATAAGATGACCTCACCATCAAATTTTATTGGCTCACTTTCGTACGAGGAGGAAATTAATGTGAGTGAGTGTGGAATCCCTCGAATCTCTCCTCGACCTCTCCTGCTCCCAGGTTAATAAACGGAATGTCTTATCGAATGTAGTTATAAACTCATCCTTTCTATTTGATTCCTCCAAGGGGTTTTACGGATATACGGGCTCGTTTGAAAGGAAGAGAACGAGTCTGAGTGTGGACGCTAATTTCCCTCTCCTGTCAACCACTCACTCAATCACTCCTGAGCAAATAGAATTTAAATAATTCTTATCCAATTCCTTCCGTCACTCCGCTTTTAGTCGAGAATCTTATCATCATCTCATCTTCTTCACTTTGCCTCTTTTCCATCCCATAATGAGTTCCACAGGTGAGACTAATTTTTACGTAGCCAGCCGAGGAAACTGTGCTCTCGATCAACGACGTAAACCGGAGTTGATAATTACTCTCTCGACTCAAATTCCCTTTTATTCCTCTTTCTCGACTATTTATCCTGTGTAATTAAGCCAATTATTGTCAGGATCTTTTACTCACAACTTAATTATAAATCGTAATTCTACGCTCTGACTAATCTTCGAACTTAAATGATGAGTTGATTCGAGGTTTTTGAAATTCTTCTCAGGCATATTGGGCTCATTTGAGGGGTTTTATCTCTGTGAAAGGAGATTTTTATAAATAATGATATACAATGTATTATTTTGAGCTTGTAGAGCATTTTACGAGGCGAAATAGATAGCATTTGGGTTTAAGAGACAGATGCGGGATAAGGCAAGGGCATAAAAGCATAATGAGATGACATGAGTCGATAAGAACTTATCTGAGAGGGAGCATCGTAATAAAGTTTATCTTTTCAACTTGAATCAAATGGATGGTCTCACTCTTTTGGAATTTTATTTTCCTCCAACCCCACTTATTTTCAAGGATTCACTTCTGTTTCACCTTTAGTCTTTAATAATTTCTCGTCTCTCTATTCTTTTTGACGTTTACAGTGTCCCATTTCCTCTCCTTGAGATTTGATGCTCAAACGGATGAGGAAGGGACCGACGGCGAAAGAATACGAAATTAGATCCGTTTTTTAAAAAAGTTCCTCAACATATACTGATCACTTATCACGCTTCAAGCCAAAGGATACTTAAGTATCCTTTTTACATATTACACCCATGCTGGCCAAATTAGGCATCGGTTCGAATGATCGAAACTTGGAATTATTTCTCACGAGGATGAGTTTAACTTGTTATTAGTGGGAAAATAGCATTTTAATACGTGATTTCCTATCCTAATCTCATGCAAAAGGAACTCACAAGAAGTGTATATATTCCGAATAACACCATTAAAACCTCTTAATGGCCCCGATGACTCTTCGAAACACACACACACACACCTACACGGGAGGAATATATGATATTTTATGAATATATGGGCGTAATGGGAGCGGAGCTCATTTCCATACTTTGTGTGTATGAACGTGTCCTCAGGGAATTATTATGAGGTCGGAGAGGATTCTCGGAATGTGATGATAAGTTGGAGCGGCGTAGCCTCAGAAAGCATTTTTAATATATTTACCTATATTGGCTATTGGAGAGTATTGTTGAGGGTTAATTGCTCGAGATATTCTCCTATTGATTTCTTTCCTCTAAACGGCTCATCCCTTATTTACGATTATTGCTCTTCTTCCAGCCCTTATGTTCCACTATTATGCTCTAAATTTGTCTTCCTAATTATCCATTCATCTACATAACTACGCTGTTCAGCAAACCCTTTCCTGAACCATCGTTCGACCTCTCATTAAACTCCAACCATAGTTCAAGCCTAATTAGACGAAAAACAAACCCATGGCTCATTATTAATTTAGAAAAAAGTTTCCAACCATTTCGAACACTTTTATTATTTTATTAACTTTGTCGTGCCGTTCCGTGGCGTATTGAAACAACGGCGATTCTCTCATGATTGCTCCAATACAACGTGTAACATTTTACACGGAGCAAAAAAGTTAAATGTAAGGAAGCGCCATTGAAGGTCTCAAACACGCAAATTAAATTTCTTCAAATCACTTAATTTCTTCAATTCGTACATATTTCGGCGGTGGGACGTGATAAAAAATTAGATGATGGGGATGTTAGTAACGGGAAATTTTTACAATGTAATAAGCAGCTATAGAGTCTGAGAAGAGATGAAGTGAGAGGAAGACAGGTGAAACATTATAAAATGATAATTTATAGTTGGGCCAGTGGAGAGATATTGATAGGAGTTAAAGGGTCTCTCGAGATGTCATCGTACTGAGCGAGATAAAAATAAGTATGGGTAGCTCTCCATGTATGGTGGCTTCTCATGATGGCCGGCCTGATTGGGTATTGGGAATCTGTATGTGTGCTTTTGTCGGCAGACGACGTCCCTCCCTCACAGAAGAAGGCGTGTAGGAGAAGGAAAAAAAGAACCGTTTCATTCATGATGAGATGATGTTGATGAAGCAACCGGTCCTTCGAGTTTTTGGGACATTTCACTCAAAGGGAGCGGAAGGTGGGAATGTTACAATACACGGCGACGTTAATCCTCGTCTTTACAGAGTTATGACCACGGCTGGTGCTGGAGATATGAATGAAACACAGATTGACCACTGGGCACTCTTTAAACTCCTTCTAATAAGAAGGCAGTTCTTAAATGAGCTAAATTTCATCTCCACCTTCTTCCCGCTCTCCCATCAATTTCCACATGATCGTTTATTATTATATAAAAATAAATACTCACGAGATCATGTAATTTAGCCTGTTAGGAGTTAACTAGGAAAATGCCAATAGACACTTACCTGATTGTGAGCTTATTATGGGCAATAGAGTCTGCTGTTGATTAGTTTTAAAAGCTTTTAAAATACAATGTTTGTTCTCGTATCGAATCATTGTGAATTTCTTTGGGAGTGGAAGGAAGCTTGGGAATTAATAATGGTAGGCGGTAGTAATTACTATTACATTAACCCCAGAGGAGCAATACTGTCCCTTGATGATGAACTCTATAGAAGGGATTCCATTAGGTTGAGTTACGAGATGAGATTAATTATTCATTAAAAAGTCAAGGAGTTGGATGAGAGATATTCCATAATGGGACGCACAGTTGAGTGACTTCTATGATAGAAAGATTCATTTGAGCAATTTTCAGGACATTCTTCCCCTTCTTGCACTCAGAAGCTCCACGTACCCGCCCCGCACCTCAAATCTGAGAGTGCGAGGTGAATTTTAGTCGGTGGGCCGAGACATCATCGTCTCATTCTCTTGCAAATTTATTCTAATCGACTCCCTTCCCAATCCCATTGTTGTTGACTACTCGAGCAAGGGATCAACTCTCCTGAGCCCATTAACATTAGAAGATAGTCAAAGAAACGAGATTCGTATTACGGAGATCGAGAGACACTCAAGTGCCGCCAGGAGATGATTTCCCTTACGGCTCTCATTCCTTTATTTATCTTTCTTCATAATATGTTTGATTACGGTAATATGCTCCATTGTGTGTTATATTTTCGTAGTAAAGGTTCTCACTTGACTCAAGAGCTTTGCCCTCGGTCCTCTTCCTCCTTTGGAGACCCACGAGTATAATAAGCAATGGGGCAGGATGGATATTGTATTAATAATAATAAATAAAATCCACTTTGTTCCCTCGTAGCTTTTGTTTCAATGATTTGGTTCGGAAGTTCCTTTGTGGGGATTCTCCTGAGACGTGGGTTCATTAAGGATGGGATGGTGAGGTTAAAAGAGTTCGACCTCTTCGTTGGCCCATTCTTCATTTACTCCTTCCTCACTTTTTCCTCCCCTCATCTCCATTTAGAGAGCATTTACTTATTTTCGGCTCCCATCACTCACCGTCTCCTCCCATTCATTCCACAATCACTCATCTACCCCATATGGCCCCACAAGCTCACAAAGCTCAAAACTCCCCTGCTGTCCAACCAGAGGAAAAAAGTAAGAAAATGAAAAATATTCATTTGAACAGGGAAAATGAGGGAAGGCATTGGACAGTGAGTTGAGCCTGAATGTTCTAAGTTCTTTGTAGGGTGCTATTATGTAGAAATTATACTTAAAGAAGGTTGAAAAATCTTATTACGTGTTCATGAGCTTGTATGTATGCAGTTGGTGTTGGTTGTTGGGCGAGCATTCATTGGGAAGATTGAATGAACTATTGGTTTGGCTCTGAGAAACTGTGTACTCCATGGAGTGAGATGCATTGGTGAGTGATGGTGGCAAAAGAGTAAATAAGAAGAAGGATTTGAATGGGAAATAAAAATGTGGCAGCTGTATGTGGAGTTCCTTTGGACTCCGAAGGTGGACGTGATTTGGAAGAGGGTCAATCTTGAGTCCCTGGTCATCTCCAGGTTAAATTTCATGGGAAAGGAAGGGTCGCCCCTTTGTCCGCTTTCCTCCCCATTCACCCCAATTTTTATCCTCATTTGCATGAAAGGAGTGTGAGTTGTTTCTCCGGCGGTCCGGCCGACCCCACAAAGGCCCCATTACACCCCTCGCATCTTCCCATGACAGGAAGAGTTCCTCCCGACAAATGGGCAGTGATGATGCAATATTCCTCCGCCGTGATTAAATGGGCCCATCGGGGCTCTGTGGATTTTAATATCGTAAATCCGAGCTTACCTCTACCGTCTCACCCCTCGAGGCTCCCCCACGCTCTCCTTTAATGAATTTCACTCCACAGCTCCTCTCGCAGAGGTATCGATAAATTGAATTCCGAGGACTCGGAGATTTACTCTCATTTCCTCCAGGGCAAAAATCCTCAACTACAAACTCTCCGCATTCATATTTATGTACAAAGCAGAGACGGAGCTCGTAGCTAGTTCATCAGAGAGAATGGGATCAAATTATAAAAAAAAGACGATGTGTGTATTGGCTCCTTCTCTTTATCCCCTTCGACCATTGACTTGGCTTGGTCCAGAGGGGCTTGTGTGTGAATTTAGATTCCCTTTTGAAGGTCCTTCCTGCCATAAAAGTGGAGAGGAATAAAATGAATAGGTTAGGATCCCTCGGAGTGTATCTACTTTATCTCTCCATCTCTCCTTAAATAAATGATATTCCCCTTCGGTCCGCTGCCCTCAATCTCGATTCCTTATCCTTTTCCCATAAGAGGTTTCGTTAATGGAATCATTCCACGTGTCCAGTGAGTCTAGGTCTTATTACTTCCACATTTATTATCTTCATTTTCATACTTAAGTCTAAGTGAGCATGGATTCCATATGTGATGACGAGCTTGTACACAAAAGACTACACTCGTACAATCGTGTATACATGAATTTTCATATGTAGGTATAATATCAATTATGTTATATAGTAAATGGAATGGAATTTTGAAGACATAATATTTAGATTTATTTTATTTTTTTTATAAATGTCTTAAATGTAAGTGTAGCATATAATTCTTATATGTTTTTAAATTGTAAGAATGAGTGCGAGCCTTGGAGGACTTTTAACAATGTGTTAATTATTCTGCGTGGGAATGATTAAAGAGGAGGGGAAACGAGATACGTGTATTTATATAATAGCTTAGCTCTATGTCTGTATTATTCAAGGAATGCATTTAGTACATGGCAAGGATTTCGTCAGGGTGTATTTTTAATTCGCACGGCCACCGCACCTGGAGGAAATCAAAAGGAGCTCCGAGAACGTGTGTCACCTGAGAGAGTATTTTTATTTCGTCAGGTTCTACTCCTTTCATCTCGCTCCTTCCTCTTTCACGTGAGAGATTCTCGATTCGGAGCTGGGTTCTTGTAAAGCCGTAAGGACGGGCAATACAAGAGTGCGGAAGCTCAATTTGAATAATCTCTTCTGCTACGTGGAAAGTTAAAGGGCTCGGATCTACTATGTTATAATCTTCATTTTATACGATTCACCTTTCTATTATAATGTTCTCGTGTCGTTTCATAATAAAAGAATCCTCCTACTGATTCATTCTGCATTCAATTTCTTACGTAAGGGTCGAAGGAATTCACCCGAGAAATTCCTCTGAATTGGAAATGCGAATGGGATAAATGGATTTGATCTTATATGGGCAGGAGGGAAACGAAGACGAGTAATGGGACGGATATATGTGTGATCCCAATTACGAATGCATTGTATTATGTTCATTCGGCTCCCTTCTGGAGGTAGAGGAGCGATGAGGGAATCTCATTTTCTTTCTTTGCTTCATTTCCTCTCTAGAGAGAAGAAGGCGTCATCTTTAAAGGACTTCTCATTATGGGAATCCACTCCAATTTCCTCCCCTCGTAAACAAGGGAGAGACAACAGTTTACAATTTATTTTTTATAATGTTTTGGGCGGATGACAATTTTACCTGTGGAACGATCACCCTCGCTCATACATTCTATTAACATTCTCTCCAACTTGAGTCATAGAAGAGGATTATGTTCACCATTAGTTTATATACTTGTAGAGAAAGAGCTGACAAAAATACATATGTCTATAGTTCAACATCTTCGCATTTGTATGTATAACGTCGAGTTTAATATGCACTAAAAAGATCTTTAATCCAAACTCCCACGAAAGGAACATTACATAAATTACACTAGGAAGATAGTGGAATGAAAATCTCATTTTTTAAAACTCAAAATTCTTTTTGAACCCAATTACTTTTGGTTCTTGTATGTACGTAGGAAGAATGCGAAGCGAGGAAAAAATTATATTACTTTTTGATTGATAAGACGAAACTCACATAAAATTTTACGTCTGTTTAAACAGTAAGGCGAGACGTTGTTTTTGGTTGTGTATGCTAATGCCTCGTTAATCTCTGAATCCAAAGAAAATGTATTTGGAGGAATAGCATATAAAAGTAAGGGGTCGAGTGTTTATCTGGAGTTATCTTTACGCCTCTACACAGGTGAAATCTCCTGGAGAAATAATAATACAATAATAATGGTGAGGATAATGGGAATTGGCCGTCAGGAGAGACGAATCCACGTTTCAGATTTAACGTAGGATACTGTTTGAGATAGTAAAAGAGCAGGGGGATGATGGTAATTAGCGGGAGCGAAAATCGGCCTCCTCATGAAAAACAAACTTTTAGAAAAACAGACTTTTATCTCTCCTGGCTACTTTATTAATATGCAGGACAAAGCTTCAGATTCATTTTTAGTTCTTTCGTCTTCGCTTTTAGTCTCGGAGCCTAATGCCTTCTTAAAGCCCCTACCTCGCCGATGTGCGAGCGAGGGAGTCTATAAGAAAGGGAATTATCGTCCTCGTGTGGACACAAGGCATTGAAAAGGTCTTAAAGCCCTTGGTAATCTTTTTTGCCCAACAATGTCTTGAATTCATATAGAAGTTCATAATGATATCTAATCCTCTTTCTCCCAAGACCCGACTTTCACTCGTTGACTCTTTAATCCTCTCGAGTGGCTGTTAATGGACCTTAAAGAGGTAGTATGCATTATAAGAGAGCAATTTGTTCAATGAACCCTTCCCACCTTTTCTCACCAACTCCTTTCGGCTGTGGGTAAAGAAGGTTGGAGGCACAATGGGACATTTTAACACGGTGCCATTTTTTGTTCTCTCCGCCTCTCTTTTTGCGCTCTTTTTTCTCCTTCTTCTTCTTAGCCCTGGTGATGGTGTGAGGGTGCTTGGGCCTAGTTATATCGGGAGCAGACGGAGCGCGTGTTCTTCTCATTTCCTCCGGACTACGGGGTCTTTTGAATGAAGAGTCGAGACAAATGAGATGTTTTCCTCAGGGGACCCTTCGCTCCATAAACACTCCATTACTCACACCCCCAAACACCACAATGGAGGATCAAAATTAAACATCCTTTCCACCTCGTTACGTCCTTCTTGACTCCTCAGACAGCAAAATCTTTCACGGCGTATCAGGACGGTGAATGGAGGCGAGCTTCTTATTAAATTACACACATGAAGTCTATTCGTCTTATCGATCAATCTTCTTTAGAGCCTTTTTAATTCACTTGAAAATTAACGTCTAACAAGACATATTCATACTAACAAATTCATTTTTACTACTCCACGGGGAGTAAGAATAAGAAACTGCTAATTAAATTTTAATTGAGTCAGCGAGCCAACGAGTTAAGCCAAAATATTTTAATTTATGAGAGATGAAGTTCAAAGATATCATTTTTCAGTAATTTATGCAAATGTATGTATCTGTAGCATGGAGGTTCTGATGAAATAAAATGCATTTACGGTTAGCGAGGAGTAAAGCTATGGGTGAAAGATGATTGCTGAAGATGTGAAATTGATGATGATGGTGCGGGTATATGGGTTATATAAAGAAGTATCTCTCTGGTGTCTTTGTGTGTGCTGATCTTGTGTTCACCCCTTTACTGGGGGTCAATCCTTGGACGAAGTAGGTGAGAGGAGGCGAAAGAGGGAAAGGACTTCTGCCCCTCAATAGCCCCTCTCAGTCCAATTCAACACACTCACCTGGCCGCAACCTCGAATTCCCTTCCCAAACCGGTGATTCTTCTCCGGGACACTCAAAACAACCCGATAGCTTCTCTTACGCATTGTTACACAACATAACTCAATCCTTACGATTCCCCTCAGACCTTTCCGATCTGTACTCAAGACTAAACACATATCAATTCCACTACTCATTGTTCGAATTTCGGAGTTTGGAAGGAAGAGAGTTTTGAAGTGATTAGATCTAAGACGTGAGATGGTGATTATTACAAAGGTTACTCCAGTTATCATTACAGACTCCCGCGTATCATCGAGTTGTGAGAGAATGCGAAGCTCTAACCCTGTCTAACAAACTTCTTCGCAAATTTCACGGTAATGAGAAGCTAATTTTTCAAATTTTATGCTCATTTTAATTGACTAAATATTTATCTTTACTTACTATTTACCTATAAGCTTACGATTAGTTAGCATTTTATTATTTACTTACAATTGGTTTTGAATTTTGATAGAAAGGGATAGTTGCATTAAATCTTGAAAAGGAGAATTGAGAAGGAAAAATTATTTTTATCTTTTCTTTAACAAAAAATACTGACGATTTTGTCAATGTGCTTTCATTAAGTAGAAAGCCGATAGAAACTCCATTTATAAAGGAGGCTCAAACTGTTTGTAAATGAGAGTTGTTCCGAGAGGAAAAAAATATTTTTAAGTTCTTCTCGTAGGAGTTAATAATAAGGAGATGGGATGGAGTTTTATCGTGGACATTCTGTGTGGGTATTCTTAGTTGGAAGCTGACACTTCTCATTGTACGTTTGAGAAGCTTATTATGTTTAGGGCTGAGGATTCTCTCAAGATTGACATAAAGATTTTATTAGTGAGAGGAAATGTAGTTTGAAGTAGGAGGTTCCCCATTAAGACCCCTGGACACTGCGGTTCGCGTTTTTCGTCCACGAGAGGAGATAAGGGAGGACATAAAATACAGACGGAGGGCTGTGACCTATACATGGGGAGAATAAGTTTCCATCAGAGAACCGTAGATATGACCCAAAGCAATTCCCTCCTGCCCCTCAATTTTACTCCTTAATTGGCCTGGAAAAAATCTCCGTTCTCGGCCATCCACACACAGACACACACGAGGTTCTGTCCGTGGTCTCAACTCTTTCCAATGTGGAAACCCTTAATGCATCTTCTATCTCATTACATTCTTCGAGGAAGATTCCAACTCTTTGGAGTTTCATTTCCGCCTATTTCATTTAAAATCACCTTCTCTCGCAGTTTTACTGGGACGAATTTAAACGTTCTTTCATATTTCCTTGCTATTTCGTATTCATAAAAGTTTATTCGTTCCCCTTTAAATTTGTTTGGAATTTAATTGTAAATGCTAACTGGTGAGTCTTTTGGATTAAATAATGGTAATGTTCTTTTGTACTCTCTGTGCATTATTTTTTGAACGAATGTAGTATGGGGTATAGGAGAGAGTAATTAGAGATTTTGAAGATTTCTGACGAATTCTCGATGAGATAAGTTATGAAATGTAAGCCTTTATCCTTGAACAGACACATTCACGTAACATCAATGTGGATGTGAGTGAACACATATGAAATTTGGCTGATGGGTAAAAAACGGTGAAGTTGGGCATTATTCGAGAGAATGTCCAAAGTTGAACTCGGAGTTTCATTCCTCCTGACTGACACGATGTCTGACATCTCCAACCTCCCCACCTTCCTAATGTATAAAACTCCGGCAGCCACGTAAATGTGCAGGAATAAAAACTAAGAGCTCGGCTCCACCTGTAATATTCTCGGAGGCTTCTCGTCTGTCTGATCCCGACTCTGATTTCAGGATTTTATAGCCGCTAATGCTCTGACCCGATCCACTCCCTTTTTTATACACATCCATATCAAGTACCGGTGGGCTTGCTACTCTTTGGCTAAAAGCATGCGAAATCCGATTCGCCATATTCATGCATAAAATAATGTTTTTGGCGTGTCTCGGGGGGAATGAGATGGCTCATGAACTGTTTAAGTCAGCCCTTATGGTGTGGATGTCGAGGGGAATTGTTGCGAATATATTTGAAATATAAATATATTGAAGGTTGAACCACGCCCTCGGCTACTCAGTTTTAAGACCATCTTCGTCTCTCGGATTCCTTTCTTGCGGGGAGAGCAGGGGGTTACGTGGCGAGCATAAAACAAAGTTTGGGTCCTATCGGCTCATGGATCTCATAATCTCGATACTCCCATTATTCTTATATGCTCAACAAGGGCTGTTTTTACGTCTGCTCAAAGCCATATATGAGATAAAGTTTAAAACTATAATAGATATTCTCATCTGGCTATATATCACCTGTTGAATATATATTGAGGCTGGAGAGTAAGAGTGCATTTCACCCATATTGTGCCCGTGTTTGGTCCTTATTGCCTCCATGAAGGGTTGAATCTCATTTGAAAGGGATTTGTGAGAATAATGGAGAGATGGAAGTTGAACAAATGAGTAGCGGAGTCATTTGTTGGTTGCAGTTGTGTTGAACATTTAGGGGACAGTAACCACGACTTTCAACTTATCTACTGTTGTAGAATCATTATTCAAATGATTGGAAATATTATTATAGTAAGAAAGACGCAGTTTGATTCCAGCTTTCAAATCTCATTGTTCTGACTGGCACACTTTGCACTTTATATGCGCGTCATCGTTGTGATGAGTCAAACGTTAAATTAAGGTTATTGTTATTGCCCAAATCGTTCAGAGAATAAATACAGAGAGAATTTGAGTCCGATGTCTTCTGCACAAATTAGAGTGATGATTTGAAGATGCTTAGTATGAAAAGTATGTTAAAAATGCTAATTAAATATTGTTTTTTCTTTCTAGTGGGAGTAGATTGAGTGACAAGTGATAAAGAAGAGTCGCAGCCACGACGCTGATCGAGAACAGCGTAGTGGAGGATTATTCCTCCTCCGAGGTAAAGGAGCTTACCGCTGATCGTCCCCGTATGTCTTCGGACCTTGGTGGCTCGGAGACGGCCGTCGTGGCGAACGCGGGGTCGCCTTCCGGCCCGCCGGCCACCTCACTTACGTCCTCGGACTGGAGGCCAGCATTCACCTACGACCATCCTACTCCAATGACAGCCGTCACTTCCGCCATGTTGAACATCAACGGAAACACTGACGACAGTGGATTTCTCATATCATCATATGACTACTATGCCAGACCTCATCCGCAAGATTCGATCAAAGTGGAGAAAAGTCTTTCTGGAGATATTTGGTCGTAAGTCATATTTTCATATTATTTTCTTTCCCTGTAGTAATGAGTAAGAAGTAATTTCATAGTTTTATATCTATTAAGTTCATTGAGAACTTGCTGACTTATTAGACCCAATTGAATATGAAGAAAAGAGCCGATACAGATTTCTGGATGAGAAAGGTGATTGAGTTTGAAGGGGGAAATAAATATGAAGTAGGGCAGAAGGAAGGGCTGGGAGAAGCCACTTGGGAACTTAAACGGTCACCCATTCATTGGAGTAAATGATGATGATTGTCATAATTTGTTCGAAGGCGTCTCTCCCCGTATTCCGGTTCTTTTAAACACACTCGACCATACTAAAATTCACTATTCTTCCCCACTTTCCGTTTTAGTACTTCTCTTCCTATTCCCCTTCCCATTGACTCTGTTTACTTTTGAGCCTTCTAATAAGGAAGAGTCATAATGTATGCAAGCGAGCATAAAGAACATATCATGAGGCGTAATGATAATGGACTAAACTGATTAGTTTCTTAACCTCATCTTACTTGAGAGATGATGTAGTACAGGATAATAGAAGCGAGCGAGATGAAAGTCCCACTTTGTCTCAAATGAGGAAACAAAATTCGCAGTAGGGTGATAACCATAAACATGATTCATTGTAAAAGACGTACTAAAAATATATAAAATGGCCTTTTCAAATCCTCTCAGAATAATTAAGTGATTGAGTAAACGAGACGTAACTCCTTCTTTTAATAGTTAGTTTAATAGTCCCCGCTCCATGCGGAATAAAGGAGATAAAAAAATGAAATGTACAAATTTGTTGGTTGAATAGAAAATGTCTTTAAGGTGCATAAGAAAAGGTTTATTTATTCAAGGATGAGCTAATGTCAATATACGTAGTCAAAGGTCGTTTGAGAAGTTCGGACGTTAGGAGTGACTATTTGCCCTTTTACTGTCGTCCTGTGGTTTAGGGCTGACGATGAGTGTGTTTCAGCTCAACGGCTTTTGAGCTCTTGTGGTTGGCGGAGGATTTGCAATGACGAGCGAAGGAAGTTCACGATGATTCGCTATTTCTCTTTCAATCCCTCTTGGCCATATTTGAGACCGGGAGAAGAATAGGAAAGGGGTAACAAAGGCGGGTTGGTTCCAGAATCGTCGTATTTAACTACTGGCTCAATATTTCTCCCTGAGAGGGAAGAATTTATATTATGAACCTCCGTTGGTCATCATTAATAATTGTGAAGTGCGTGATTCATCTTCTGGAGAATTTCCCCTCACGTCGAGTCTTCGCCGTTGTAATTTGAGCTGGGGTTCGTTCGACTCTGAATATATGAGAATTTACATAAGGGAATTATTATCCTCGTACTTCCATTCTGTCTTCCTCCGTCTCAAATGAGGAGTTCTTTTCTCCTCCATGAGTTATGGGGGCGTATTACCATAATAATGGCATCCACAAATGAAATGCGAATCGGGCCGGAATGAGGAATTAGGAGGGAAACGAATGGAGGAGAAACTCATCCCCCACATCTACCGAATCTCCTCAAGACACAATTATTTTTCTTCAAAGAAGAGTCATTTACTCTCTGCACGGAAGGCTCGGGCCCAATATATAAAAAGCCTATTCCCATTTGAACTCGGCATGGGCCGTCGTGTGGCCATAAGCTCCTTCAGTAGGCTTCTTCTCGTGTATTTCTCATGTATGTGGGTTCAAAATATTCCATTTTCCTATTTATCATCCATTCTTTGAGAGTGAGAGAGGAAAAAATACAAATGAAATAATATTTTAATGTGCGAAGTATAAAAATTCTGTTCAGTCGTTCCAAGTTGCGTTATGGTCATAAGGAACCTCCTCCTGTTTCCAATCTTTTGGTCCATAATAATTTTTTGGGGGGTGCTGCGGGGGCAGAGGTGAGATCCGCAGGAGCGGCTAGTGGGACACGGAGGCACATCATAATGGATAATGGGACTTTGAGAGCCTGATGAGGGGAAAAAAGATTCTGTTAGGTGAACGGTACAATCTCTCAGGGCTCCGCAGCCTCGGACCAACACTCGCTCACACACACTCACTCCTTGCAAATTTATTTCGGAAAATTGGGGAAAAGAAATGAGGAGGAGATAATGATGATGATAAGAAGGGTTCAGAGATGATTTCCAACATTATCCAGTTCACACACACACACACACACACACACACACACACACACACACACACACACACACACACACACACACACACACACACACACACAATCACACACACACACACACACACACACACACACACACACACACACACACACACACACACACACACACACACACACACACACAAACACAAAGATATGCACTCCCATGTAGGATCTTCCAAAAGATTGTACGAAATATTCTTCCTCTAATTACACTCAGACGTGAGGAACATATATTTCTCAATTGCTTATTTGGGTTCGACGTCAATTCGCCGCCGTTCCTCTTCCTGAATACAAATTCAATCCTGGTGAACTCCTCAGAAGAATATTATGCATATGTGTCTCCGCTGTTTTCTTCAGAGGAATTTATTGGGGGGACATGAAATGATAATAAGTTGAGAGATGTGGAGGAGTAATGAGAAGGGTTATTCCACTAATGTGGAATGTGACAGCTATAAACCGAGGGAGGGCGAAGTCCAAATAATTGGAAAGTTGATCTCGACCTGCGGAGGGATGAGACTCTTTAATGAACTTCACGGTGACAAGGACAAATAATTCCCCAAACTCATCCCACATATTTTATTTCTCTCCTGGACCCTTTATAGAAACGAATCTCGGGCTGATAAGGACTCGTAGTGTTCTTAGCTCATGAATATGCAAATCTCATCACCCACTCTTACAAAACTCCAAGTTCCAACAAACAAACGTCCAAGGCTCTTTGAGCTTATTACAAATGCATATACAGCCTCGGCGGTCTCGTACTATATTAGCCTCTTGGGTTTGTAATGGTGAATCCTCGTTTTTCCTTATATTTCTAATGTATCTCCCCATTAAATTCATTACCAAATTCGGCCATCGAGATGAAAGGAGACGACTGGAGTGGAGAATGCTCTCGTAAACATCTTCCTTAGAGCAAATAAGATTATTAATAATGGGATTCTCGAGGTTGTATTGTAAAAGGGGGGAATCTCATCTGCGCAATTAAATTCCATAGTTGGGATACGAATCATACTCACCCCATGTGATCTACGAGGAAAAAAGGATATGAAATTGTGTGTCTATAGAGGCGCACTCTTCTTTGTCGTCGTGGGGCAAAAGGTTGTATGTAATGTGTGTAATGGATGTTAGGCCTGGTTGGTAATAAATGTGCATAGGAATGGATATAAAGGCTCAAATTTCCACGAAATAATTTATTTCTCCCCATCTTTCCTTGTGAGGTGAAGTGAGCCTTATTGAGGCTCTTGAGATTTATAATGGAAAATTGCAGCGTATAAAATGATGCGAGAAAAGTAAACAATTAGAGAGGAGACGCGGAGAGGAGAGACAGATTTATGGTATCGGGAGTCGTAAAATTAAAATTTCTAATTATGTTAATGGGGGATTCTGATTAGACATTTTTTCTTGCTCTTTCTTGATTCATGAAAACTCTCTCTCTCTCTGGAGAGTGAGAGTGTAAATAAGCATTGGGGATTTTGTACCTTGTACGACACATTCCTCCGGGCCGATTCGGAATAAGAAGAAGGGAAATATAATAGGAAGGACATCGATTGAGGAACTCTGGGACAAGAGAATGCTCTTTGCCCAAGAATTCAACTTAAGCCCTTTAGCTCTTCTCTCCCACCTTAACATGACACATGCGTTCCATTGCTCACATAGTACTTATGTTTAGCCGACGTCTCTCCACCCTCGCAGCGGAGAGTTCGTGATGATTCGTTGAGGTTAATATTATTAGACTCTTCACACTTCCTTCGACTTCCATCTTCCTCACTCTCTTCCGGAGGATGAATGAAGGCAAAGTAATGGGTAAGTCGTGATGGAAAGGAGAGCAGATCGAGATCGCGAAACAATCCTATGAAAATAAAGATATCACTCCCTCTGGAATTGATGGGGTGGGTCGGGGCAATAAAGGAGAAGTGGAGGATAATAAAAAACTAGGATTTATTCCATCCTCTGCCCTGATGAAAGGCCCTTAAATAAGATGTTAATAAACCCTTGTGTCGGCTCTCTTCGGCGGCGTCCCACTCTCCTCTCTCTCCAGAGCATAATTTATATCTGAGATTTTTGAATTCTTCCAGGCCCGTCGCCGTCTCTGCAAACTCGCCTCATGGGACCAAAGGGACGAATGGAGAGCTCACGGAAGTCTTCGTCACTGGCGGATCCAATGGATCCAACAACATGAGCGGAGGGAAATGTCAATCAGTTCTGCGGCGCGGTGGGCCCAATGGGAAATTGTCCAATGGCCATTCCCGGTACACAAACGGGGAACTCAGCCCTTCAGCATCAGAACCAACTCCCGTTATTATCATTAAAGAAGAATTGGCCGACTCTCCCGGGTCGTCAAGTCCAAGGATGAATGGGATTTTGAGTGTATCTGGTGGACCGCAGAATTCAGTATCTCCCTCAGAAGACCATCACTCGTACCAAACTCAAGCCCTGTTTGCCACACTGTCATCGACGGCTCATTCCCCCTATGGAGACTACGTGGGCCAAAATGGCCCCGTCTCCTCGTCCCAATACTCATCCGCATTAAGAGGGAACGGCGGGAATCTCACTTCGGGGATTTACTCCGTTGGAACTTCGCCCGGCCCTGGGGACTTCTACAGGGACTACTTTGGCACCGGAGACTATGGGAATAGTGGCGTGGCGCGACAGCTATCAGGCTATGATAATCCAAATGAACCTTCTTATGAAAAATACGTGAGGTCATCCGGAGGATTCAAAACTCCAGCTGCTCTTCCCGTTGACCTTCCTTCGCCCGATTCGGGAATTGGGGCTGAGGCCATCACCCCACGGGATCATTCAAACATGCAGCAAGTACAAGTAAGACTGTTTCACTTTTTGGTTCAATGTGTTGGTTGTGAGTGTGAGAGTTGTCTGTTCCAAGAGGGTATGTGAATGCTTCCTGAATGAAGTGTGATGAGTTGAAAGATTTGTAAGGTGTAATTAAAAAGAATTTTGGGATCGTGAAATATGCAAATATGTACATAATATAATATTGTTCGGGGAGTGTCTTTGTCAGTGGGTGGGTTGTTATGAGAAGAAGGTATTGCCGTCCCCTTATTTTCATCCACTACCTTTCTACCTGTCACGGCTGAGTAAATCACGGGTCCCCACTAATCCCATCACTTGTTAGCCAATCGAGGCTCTGAGTGGCAGGAGAATTGATTCCATATGGCAGCACACTACCGTCTTCTCAAAATCAAAATGCGAGAACTGTTCTCGTTTGCCTTTGATTCTATTCCCTCGTTCTCAATTCGCTGAGGAATTGTGTGCCTTGGAAAGTCTCAGCCAGGAATATATGGGAAGAAGGAAGAGTAATGGGTTTAAAGAAGTTAATGGCTTTGCAATATTTGAAATGTGTGTGTGTGTGTATATAATATATTATGAACAAAGTTGGTAGAAGATGAGGAATCAAGTGATCAGTTTTTAACTTTCATTTCGTAACCTCATTGGTCTTCTATCTCACGTACTCTGCATTTTTCTTTTACTTTCTGTAAAAATGGCTGGTAGATTGAAGGACTCTCGAAACGAATAAATATTTCTTCCTCGAGGAAACAAAATACATAATATAATGAATGCAGTATTATACACTTTGACTCTGTGTGTATGTATGTAGTGGACGGATTTCTCCTCTTATAGCCGAACTCAAATAGGATCACAGCAGGTGGAGGAAGAAGAGATACTTTGGAGGAATCTTCCTTCTTGCTCCATTATCGATCTCTATTAAAGCCCAACTAATGACTCTGCACTTCAGAGGGATCCCTTTTATTTATGACACTCACTCCCTTTATCTGGAGGCGAACATTCCGAAGGCTGAGCTTCAAATGTACCATCTTTTACTTATTATCGCTCTCTTTCGAATGATGACATGCTCATCTTATGCAAGAGCATCCCGCGAACAAAATGTAAAATGCATTGTTCAATATCCCTAGAGAAAATTACCCTGTAAGTGTTTCAAACGGAGGTTTTTAAAGTGTTTTTAAAAGGAACACATGTTCAACTAATGATTAACTTATTTAGGAGTGAGCGAGCTAGTGACTGCGTAGGATTGTAAAGATAAATAATTGTTGTATAAATAGCAATTGTGTAAATGTAGACTGGAGAGTTAACAAGGGTTGATGGTGGGATTAGAAGTTCATAAGTAGATTTCTAGATGATAAGATGTATATAGGAAAGGGACAGGTTGGGTCTGTGTGTGAGTGAGCGAAGGATTTCCGGGCGGCGGGTGAATGAATCAGGTTTGTTTCATTTTCCTTTCCATCGTCCGGAAACGAGAAAGTGTGTGTTTGTGTGTGAAGGAGTGTGTGGAGTGAGTGTGTATGTTTGTATGTGAGTGTGTGGAGAGAGTAAAAACTGGCTCTCAATCACTCGGGAGATGAATAAATAGGAGGTCTCAACTCGTTTTTGGGCCTTACTCAATGAAGTCGGGGGGCTTCGTAACCCGTTCGACCGGGCCAGACACCACCGCCCCGACCTCACCTCCCTTTTTAAGTTGGTGGGTCAGGGATTGTAAACCTCGTTATTAATTGACCGCAGGGGTTGGAGAAGTTTGACTACCCGGAGTTGTATCATCCTGGTCTCATCTCCGACCTTGGAACGGGGGATCGGCCACAGCAAGCCAATACTCAAAAGTCAACGAGGCCATGGCACGACTTTGGGAGACAAAATGAAGCAGACAAAATCCAAATACCTAAACTGTAAGTTCGATTTCTTATACCTATGCTCCAGTTAATTTGAATTTGATGTGAATTAGGTTTTCCAACTACGGTTTCAAATACTACTTGGAGTCACCGATCTCAACGAGTCAGAGGCGGGAGGACGATCGCATCACGTACATTAACAAAGGGCAATTCTACGGCATCACCCTCGAATATACTCCAGACCCAGACAAGCCGCTGAAATCCCAAACTGTGAAGGTGAGCCTCACCCTCTCATTATCATTCAAAAATAAATTTACGACCGTCCCACATCACAAGCTCATAAAGCTCAAGACTCTCTCGGAATCGATAGGACGAAGGAGATTAGGGGGAGGAATAAAAATACATTGTTTCCTTGTAATACTTGAAATTCGAGAAATTCCTTCAGAGACCGCGAGGCTCCGTGGCACCCTTTCATTTTCAATCGGCATATGCTACACAAGAGAAAATAGATGTAATTTTCCTTCTTTTGCCACGAAAGATAAATTGAGCCATGGAAGAGTGCCGAAACGAGGGACGAGGTAATGCATAAAATGATAGTATAAGGATTTGTACATACAGGCATATTAGAACAATCTAGATGCATCATTCCAGAGCCACCACAGCACATCTTGGATATTGCATTGGGCTTACTTGAGCTTACGGCGTCTAATGCCTTGAACATTGTATTGCCTTGTGATGAACTCCCCAGTGCTTTGGGTGAGATGAATCATGTGAGGATCGAGTCTGAGAAACACATAGAGGTTTGTAATTACGAATTCGAACGGGGCCTTGTGAGGAGTAATCTTGAGTTAAGTTTAGGCTTGATTGCAATTCAAACTAAATTGCGGGGCGAGATGAGTAATGAGAGGGAGGAGTTTCTTTTCGGAGTTTCGATCGGGTAATGGTGATGAGTGGGGAGGACTAATAATAATACGGCGGCGGCGGCCGAGTCCGGAGGAAAATTCGCCATTAGGTGACCTGCGTGAGAAGGACTATAAAGGAGAAGGCGCGTCTATCACCTCCACCAGACTCATAAACTTACACGGGGCCCAACGCTTCCTCCACTGAATGTTAATGAAGAGAAGGAAAACCCAGGTGTGTTATGTGTGTGTGGAGAAGACCAATTGATTCCAGACTCGTGAGATGCAAAAATTGTCAGGGAGGAACATTTTATCTTAGAGGTCTCCGCCGCTAGTATTTATTACGAGCCGCTTTGGCTCACACAATGCCTCCATGTACAAATATTTGAATTCCTCTCGGTTCAAGAGGAACACATTCGGGGGAGAGCCGCTCGTCGGAGTAATAAAAAGGAATTCATTCGATGAAGAGTCTCCAGATAGGAATTAGAGATTAGGAGGAACAAGATGAGGATTCAAAGGATCAACTCAAAGGACGAGAGAAGACTCAAATCCATTAAAACATTATTTTTTCTCCAAAGAATTCTTCTCGGACTTGTAGTTAAATCTTCATAGTCCTCCGCCGTCTTTACACGATGGAAGGAATCTTTTATTGTCTTCGTGCATGCATGGACCCTAGAGTATCTCTCTCTCTCTATTCGTGTAATAACGACTTTGATTTGAATAAGATGCCTAAGACCGAGAGAGTCTTTACCAATTTTTTCTCCTCGTCCTCCCAATTGACGTTGGCGGAAATGAAGGATGGATGGAGTGGAGATTAAAGGAGATTACCTAAGCTGGACTATTGAGGCGAACTAAAGAGTTTCCCACAAAAAAGAATTTAAAAGGAGAGTCTCTCGCGTTTGGCACTGTTATATAAACTATAACAGATGTAATCAGTCAGAGTCATGAGAGCTTATAAAGGGCCTTCTAATACGAGGTGGATCGAGAAGTCAAGTAGAAAGTTACAAATAGGAGAAGAAAGGGATGAAGGAAGGGAGAAAAAAAGCTCTTCGTTCACTTCGTCTTGACATCGAGAGGAAGACAGGTAAAGGGATGAGGAAAGGAATACCAATATTTAATTTCCCCTCGCCCTACTCGACTTGAATTCGAAGGAGGTATGGGGGAGCGTATTAAAAAATGAGGAGTTGATGTATGGTACACATACGCGGAGAATTCAGTATTCCGTCCCAGTGGGCTTCGTAATTGTGGAGGATGAAAAAGAAACGAATATTTATTTGGAGGATGATTAAGGAGAAGAACACACATCCACGTATGAGGTCAAGGAAGGGAAAAAAAGGAGAGTAGTTGATGGATTGATGGAGGTCGGCAGATGGAGGAGACGATAGTGGGAGAAGATACGACTCCTCCGAGAGGAAGTGGAGGAGAAATGCCTTCTTAAACTCCCAATTACTCTTTTCTCTCTTTCGGAGTGTCATATGGAGTCCGCGGGTGGAAGTGAGCATTATTCCCCTCTTTATTCTTCTCCTTATCTCCTCAATGGATCGAGGAAAGAGTTTTTCCCTGGAAAAACTGTACAAGCCGGAGGGCTCCTCCTTCATTTGTTTCTCACGGTCCTTTCAAGCTACTCCTTTTTTAATCCTTCTTAAACCCCTCACGTCCCTAATCGGATCGATGGAATTTGAGGTGGAAATAAAATGTGTCGCGTCGGTCGTCTCCCTTTCAAGAACAATAGAGAACTCCAGAAGGGAGTTGGAACTCTTTTAATTTATATTCGGTGAAGAGAATGGACATCCGCACACGATGTTTCAAACGAGTCTCCTTCATCTTCAACTTTAATTCACTCAGAGATAGAATGTCCGTGTGTGTGTGTGTGTGCATGTGTGTGTGTGTGTGTGTGTGTGAAATGCTTCCGATGAACCTTTGAGGTTAGGAATAAAAACTTTTTTTGACTAGTCGTCTTCTTGCACGAAAAAGAAGGAGCCCACGAGAACACGAAATGAAGAATCCTATCATAAAATATTATTGCACTTCATTGCATTTGAGGGCTTGAGAGGTCGGAGAGGAGATCTGTTCCCTTGCGTGAGGAGAAAACTCGAGTGACACGCCATACACAACACTGAGCTCTTACCGCCATTCATAACGCACTTGGAAGAGATATTCATCACATGCGGTGCGAATTCATATGCTCGGATATATATGCATGGATATGAAGAGAATCCTCAATTGAGTTATGCCGAGTGTGTTGGAAATATTTGGATATACAATGTCAAGCATTTGATATTTTCAAAATATGTGAAGATATTTATGTAACAGCTCGTATGACCTATAC
Source organism: Neelides sp. FZ-2019 (assembly GCA_009869795.1). Classification (NCBI taxonomy): domain Eukaryota; kingdom Metazoa; phylum Arthropoda; class Collembola; order Neelipleona; family Neelidae; genus Neelides; species Neelides sp. FZ-2019. Next base: position 60,389 of record VJMY01000121.1, read on the forward strand.
TTGCTGATTATATGCCTTAATGTGTTTTTTCCTTTAATTTTCCAAAAAGTCGGCATATAAGAAACAGAAGAGGGAAAAAAGTGTACCTTCAAGTTACAGATTGAATGCTAAAAGTACATTAGGTTACGAGGTTCATCAATAGACTCGAGCATGGGTTTCTTCAATTCTTCGCTGAATGTTGAACTTTTTTTATTTGAATTCATTAGGAGAGGGGTTTTAGGTCCATTTTCATAATTACAGTCTCTCCGTACTGTGCCTTGTATGTAGCGAGGAGAGTAAATGAATTTAAGGACTCAGGTGCAGGTGATTCTTGTGGAGCTGAAGGGGATTTTTAAAGTTAGTTCCCTCCTTCATCAAACTCATTTTATTTGATTGGAGTTTATGTGAAGATTTGGTAATCCTTTCAAACCCAATCATCCATATTTTCCAGAGAGAGGTCACCGTTTAATTACTCTCATTACCTGCACCTCTAATTGTGTAATTTGGGAACAAACTCACGTCCAGCTGATTTTTCGATATGTCAAATACCCTCTGGTTTATTATTGGCCCTATACTATTGGCTAACTTCACCTTGTTCCACACACAAAATTATGTGATTTCATTCTTAAATTTCTTATTTAATGTCCTAGTATTTCATAACACACATACCTCTTTATTGCTAATATCAGAACTGCATGTATCATACATTAGCAACATTTCGTAGTTTGCAATTGTAAGTGCATGTACCATTTAGGCTATTGGCAACAACGTTAAATAGATAGAATCATTTTGTTTGTTTGGCTATGCCATTGACTTCGTTCATTATACGCACAGAAGAAATGAAGGAGAGAATTTGAGAAAATTAGAAGAATCAAATGCAAAGGAGATTGGATAGCATTGGATGGAAAAGGAGGTTAATTAGTTTTTTATATTCTAAAATAGTGTATATAATACTGTGTACATGTGAGTATGAATTAGCAATAAAGAATGGGCAGAGATGCGAAATGATAAGGAAAAGCGTAATCTCATCATTTGGAACTCCTAGAGAAAGTTTGTCTTTCATTGTAATGGTTGGTGTGGGTTCGGGTGCTGTGTCATTCACTACTTTATTGAATATTGATGGAGGGGTTTGAGTGATAAATGAAGGGGTAGGAAGAAGTAATTAGGACCCACACGCGTGCCAAGTTGGAATATTTTGGTCAAAATTGTATCGGCCTTGTGAGGCATAATGGCCGCCAATTATCTCTTTATGGCACTCCTTCACAATTGGGGTCTCTTGTCAGCGTGAGTTACTCGAGTGGAGCGGGCGTGACAATTGGAAGCACTTCAAGCTTCCACTTTCATCTCCGAAGCTTCACTTTTGAATGAGATGGAAAAAAATATTGTTACACTTATATACACACTTGAAAGTTAAAGAGATGATGGCTCTTAAGCGAACCTATATATGAAATTCTCGTGAAGAATCCTCGTGAAGCGGCTGAGATAAGAAGACAAAGCGGAGTGAGTCTGCACATCTTGACTCGCTCACGAGTCCCAATGCCGAGTTTCGGCCTTGCACACACACGCGTCACTTTAAATATCTTTTATTGAAACTCATGTTGACACGTTGGCCATGTATTTCCTCAATTTGCTCTTCGTTGATTTCTCCTTAAATGATTCACACATTTGAGGATTTTCTAGTTAAATTCATTCAAAATTCATTTGATTTTTACGGTTATTTTATATTTACTCTTACTCTTTTATAAGTGCATTTATTGAACATGAAATTGAGTTTAAGGAATTTTTATTTGTATTCATGTATGGAGAATTTAATATTCATTTAGTCAGTGATAAAATTCATGTATGATTAAAAACATTTGGTTTTGTATTGACTTCTCAAGTTTGCAATATATTTTCATAAAATTGAGAGCGGATGCTATAAGGTGTATGAATATGTATGGTGTTTATAACACGTTGTAAGCGGAATAATAAGTGTAAAATACGAGCTTGTATGGAAGCGTATACATAATAGAGAGTGAGTTAGTGAGGAGGTTTGTGTAAGATAGGAGATAATATGCAGATAATTGGCTCGTGCTTCCCATGTTGATGGTAACAATAAGAGATCTGACAAGGAGAGAAATTGTAAATTCTACCTTGTAATAAACTAAGGGTGAAATCTTTATTTATCATCCTTCTATCTCTCCTCTGTGGGACTACAGACATTATAGAGAGATCAGCTCAATAATGGAGTGGGAATTGATCTCTTAGTTGACTCCATTTAATGTTCCTCGAGTCAATAACTCCTTCTTCTCCTTTGCCCCATTTGATTATTCTTCAGCCACTGACTGACGTCGTTGACGAAAGGGCGAAGGAGAACTTCCTCATTGGTTAATTATGCTAAATATTCATTTTAACAGAGCTGAGGACCTCAGAGATAGTTATATATTTAATGATATTAAATAAAGGGGAATGAAGAAGTAAGAAGGAAATTGAACTTTACATATAATGTGTGCTCTCATTGGCCAATGTTTCATTTTAATAATCATCATAATAATACGATTCAAGTTCTCCCTTGGGATTATTCATGTATTATGGTACATTACATACGTGAGGAGGTGATAGGGGAGAGATGGAGGAAGATTTGCACGGCAGCCGCCAGCTACTACAGAATAGCACTTTAACTTAGGCACAATCTTTTTTATCTTCCATGTCTTCTTATCACACACCTTAATTTTTCACATGAAGATGATGATGAAGGAGGTTAAACTCCTCATTTATTATTCCGCAACGTCCGGCGAGCCAATATGATGTGGGATAGTTAGGAAGTATTGAAAGGTCCGAGTCGACTATAATCAATAATGTAATTTAATGAATTGTCAATTTCTAGACGGTCGTGATGCTCGTGTTTCGAGAGGAGAAGAGTCCGGAAGACGAGATCAAAGCGTGGCAATTTTGGCATGGGAGACAGCACTCGGTGAAACAGCGGATCCTCGACGCTGGTAAGTTTATTGGGGTGAGGGTGAGGGTGGAGAGGCCCTTGAGGAAAGAATCGTTTCAGAATTTCCAATTGCTCCAAATTACACAGGAGAAGAATATCATTATCTTCCTCCGAGGCTACTCAATCCCCCCTTCTCTGATAAAAGAGAGTGACGGGGGCATTATATTTATTAGACTTCTCGGCTGATACTTCCCTCGAATTACTTCTTCACTCCACGAACTTTGCATTTATCCAATATTTCCTACGATTTATATTGAATCATCACGTAGTCGAGACTCTTTTCTATATTCAACATCCCAGGCTTCGCATATACGTACACCTAATAACTTAGTCCAATGCGACTCTGGTGAATATTTTATGAGCATTATCATTTCCTCTCGGGCTAAAAATATGCTATTTTTTATGTGTGATTTTACATTTATATCATAGATTTTTCAAAATGAGTATATTTTTATTCTTTGGTAAAGTATGCGTATGTAAAAATCTTTATTGTTAGGTTAGAGTAGATTCTTGAAACAAGTTTTTCTTTTACGATCTGCATTAATTATTTTGTTAATTGATATTAAGGAATTTAGGATTTAATAGTGATGCGAGTTGGGTCATTTGCGTCGTAGGAAGTTAGGAGGAAATGATTTGAATAGTAAGCTAGTTCTCTACGATAAAGTCTCATTGGAATGAATGGATTGAATTGTGGAGGTAAAGAAGGGGGATTGTGTATATTTGCTGGGAGTTGGTCCGACTCTTCGGTTCATTGCCCTCGTGAACTTTTTGGGGCGTTTGGAGGAGAAGATGAACCCCCGTCCCCAGTTGAAGAATAACAATTGATTCTTCGGGACTCCGTAATTTCTTTCACGAATCACATCTCCGGTCCTTTCTTCCTCCCACACGTAAACTTCCTCCCTCCTATAAATCTCTTCCTCACCAATAGGCTATACGGTATTCTCACAATCAATTGTATGAGCCCTTCCTCATTAAATCAATCTTTTCATTCCTTCCTTACTTCTCTCATCCTTCGCTGGCTCCTTCTTCTCTAGTGGATTTAACGTTTCCAATTAATGAGGACAATTTTTATATTTTCCCTTGGCCAAGAGGCTCAATGGACGTTCCTTATTGAACGACATAGGATGCCTTTTTCCTTAATAGAAACTTTCCACTTAAACGGATTGAGCCCGTACCTTATGCGGTCTAATCCATTAAAGAAGGAATAAAAGATTTCTATTTCCCTCCATGAATTGTTCGGAAATGGGGGAAGCGCCTTAATTGAAAAGGGTGCTTTCACCCTTTAAAACAACACTTCTGAGGGTGGAAAGGGTTAAGTTCCAAGGGGTGACATCAATTGGTTGTACAAGATGCAACAGGTGAACCTTTGAGCCAACACAGAGTTCCCCTTAATCTCTCCATCTCTCCACATTCGCTCTTTTCTTATACAAGGAGAGTCTGCCGTTTTTTCCCTTGCAATGTGGGGATGTTGAATGCACATGGAGGGATATACTTTCCTTGTTTCCTCTCAAGAGATTCGTATCAAAAGAGAGAATTATGACTCCCAATGGCAAAGGCCGCCTCGGGCTTACTGGGAAGGAATTATAGGGGAGAAGAGGGAATAATACAGAAAAATAATATTACATCACATACTCGCTTATTTCCAAATTCATATTTTACTATAAGGGTTCTCTCCATGCGAGAGTCAATTCTAAGAAAGGGAGTGAGGTGAATGAGTCGAGAGACCCAAGAATTTGATGATGAAGCGCATAAGGATATGAGTAATTCACTTTGATTCCACAATTTGGAACGGTAATGGTGAAGGAGTATCATAGTATATGGTTTAAATATAATATGAAGAATATGAACTCCTACTTAATCGGAGCTCCCTGTGAGTGAATAATAAGGATAATTGCTCCAGCAAAGGAAATGGTTATTGCCATTTTAATTAAGTGACTCTTAAACTTGAAGTAGCGATATAGCTAAGCTTTTTTTTATTCATGATTTGAATGCATGCAATTTTATATGTTTGCAAAAGTAATATATTTAGATATCTCATTATTATATCTTTTAGTCTGTATTATTAATTCAAGCACCGAGATATATGCAATTGGAGAGAATTGAGCTTTTAAGTCATTGTCTCTAGTTCAATGTTAAAATAGAGATCTTTTATAACTTCCGCTCAGTTTTCTTTTCACAAGAAGCTTTTCTTATTTAATAATGTAATAATGTAATGCAAATGAGAGGACCTAAAAGCTTCTTTTAAACCTAGTTAAGGATCTTCCATTTTAATGAAAATTAGCCAAAGACATAATTATTTGAAGAGATATTAGAAAGGCAAGATGGATGAGATATTTGTTTGAAATTGGGCATGGGCTATTAGTGGCCACGGAGGGCGGAGAGCTGTTAATTAGAATTATACTGTCAAGAGAGATTAAGGCTGTTAGTCTATTAGTCCTAATCTCTTCGTCTCCTCCTCCTCTCAAGTTTCTTGAACGACTTCTGGTCTCTTTTCACGACTCGTCTTTAGGGATGATCTAATATTATATGAATTATCTCATCAAAAATGAATGAGAAACGTTTAACTTTTGAGGGAGTAGAATGCTTAAACCTAACGATAAGCCGAATCTTACAGGAGAGAATGTTTTTAATGAATTTTAATTAGATATGTAAATAGAGAAAAGACGGGCGGAGTTTACGGTCGGAAGTTTTTTTTCATATTAGGGATTTATGCTCATGTCAACTAAGCATTTTGAATCTCAAGTCACGGCGAGCGTAGTAAGGAGAGGAAGGAGAATTAACTCTTCAACTCGCCAGGAATTTTAAATTTCCTCTTCCACTAAAGCCCCAAAAGAAGCTATGCTCAATCACCTCTGAATTTATTGCTCATCGTAATAATGATTCGAAGAAGAGTGTAATTATGTAAAAAGAGAATAACCATTTTAATACTTCACTCCCTCATCTTCCATTTGTGTCGTGTGTGTGTTTTGAGGATTGCATACATACAAATTTTCAAATTATCACAGCGTATCTTCACGTTTTCTTAAATTCCTTTCCATATTCATAGGGCCGTATAGAGTTTAGAGCTACCAGCAGTAATATAAAATACATAATTACTTATTTTTTGTGGAAAACGGGCTACGCTTGTGAATTCATTAATTCCATCAGTTTTGCAAGATTTAAGTCCTTGGTTTTTTAACTCTATTGCGAATTGAAAATAAATGATTTTTTTTGTTTTTTTCCAGATACAAAGAACAGTGTTGGACTGGTTGGGTGTATCGATGAAATAGCTCACAATGCCATTGCTGTGTATTGGAACCCCCTCGAAACGCATACGGCAAAGGTGAGGAACTGACTCTCAATTACCTTTAATTATGAGCTTGAGTTGTAAAAAAGGGGCCGACCGCCATCCTTCTTTTTCCTCCCAGGTCAATTCGCCATTTTGTCATCGTAATTCATTGTAATTAACCATCAATTATCCTATTTTGAGGGATAAAGAGCCGATCGGGTGCAACAGGTCTAACCTATAACCATTATAACATAAACTCCGTGCAACAGGTGGGGAAAAGGAACCTGGAATGAAGGATTACATTTTATGCCTAACATATCTCATACGTAAATGGAAATTTTTCCCAAAGTTAAAACCTTCTTTTGCCCTTTTTATTATTCTCTCACGGATCCTCCCTGAATTACTCCCCTAATATATAACATTGAAGGGATAATAGGCTCAATTCTTGACGAGATGAACACTTTTGTTTCCTATAATATATTTTTATGTTCGTGGAACTTGGATGTTTATTTCTTTTTAGAAGAGAAAATTTTGCTCTTATTTTTTGCCATTACTTTTCCCTCACTTCAGCGCCGTTAAGACTATGCTTCGTATTAAAAGGACTTTTGCTTCCTCTGGACGTGAGTTGAGGTTTGAGTCTCATTTGGGCTCATAAACTTCTTCGTTTGGTAAATATACGCTGACCAATGGAGAACGTGGGTGAGGGAACTTTGGAGGAAATTAGCATAAACGTGGTTCCTTATGGTCGGAATTTCAAAGTTCATTTCTACTTATCTGGTCCATTTCACCATTGAGTGGGATTAGGGAACTTTGTACACATGAATGGCACCATATGAAGAAATCAAATACAGAGGATATATATTTTTATGATGAAAAAAAGTGATTTGGAACTTTACTCTCTCAAAGCCTCTCCTTGGCGTCACTCACATCTCTTGAGGCATTTAAGAATGTTCAATTTAGGAATTGGGAGAAGAAGTAGAAAAAAGCCAAGAGATTGGAGGTGGAATGAAATGATAGAGGATAATTGAGGCACTGATATGTACTTACATACCAACACACATACGGAGTAATTGTGGTTTTCAAAGAAGGGACACACTTACGTAAGAGAGGAAAGGAAGCATCGAACCTTGAAAAGCACAGACGGGTCATACAATTTTACCCTCATACTACATGCACATCTTCATGTAACATAATAACATTTGATTGTACGTAGGATCCTCTCTATTACTTACAATTACGAATCCCTTCTTTAAGACATGGGTGATGAGAATATGCTATTTGTGGCTCGGTAAAATTTCAATTTTATGGAATAATTGGCTTAAGGTTTTCCTTAAAAGTCCCATCCCAAAACATAACATCTCCCCACGAAAGGAGATATAAAGTCTAATAGTGCGACCATGAACTTTTGGGCTTACTTATATGAGGATATATTCAAAGGAGTAATTGTAATAGACAGACAGTTCACGAAGATATATAAAACAAAAGGGTTATTTGAGCCCACGGGTTCTCTCACAGTGCGAGAAGGTGAGTCGTCGGATCTTCTATAAATGGTATGTGAAGAGAATGGGGTTATCTTTCAGAGCGCGCTGCATGTAGTTATATGGCCATGCATGAGAGCTAAGGGTTCTTCAATTTTTATCCGAGGGCCGGTGAAAGGATCGGAATGAGGGATTAGGAGAGTGTAATGAGCGGAAGCGGCTCCGACGTGAGTCGCCTTCTAAATTCTCTCTCCCTCAAATCAAGTGGATTTAATTCAATGGAGATCAACTCGGAGTGATATTAGAAAGAAAAGCCTTGTGGAAGTTTTAAAACTGGAGCGAGCCAACTTTACCATCCTCCTCCGAGCGATATTACATTACGTAGACAAAACTGATAATTCATTAGGAAGCATTGGAGTGTGAGGAAAACCGTTCGGTGAGATTTACAAGATGTACGAGTCTAATAGCCTCTTACTCATACAAACATACTGTTCTTTTCTGTGGATGTAATTACATTTTATATTACAAGAAGGTGGTGGGGTCGTAAATGAAGTCGAACCTTGATGAATTCTGCAATCATTGCAAGTCAATGGTCCAATACTTAATAAGTGCAAAGAGGATGTGTTGGAGGTTAACCCAATAATCTCAAATCTTCTTTTGCAAAATGAATTTCAGCCCTTCTCGTCCTCCTTTAATCATTTTTGCTCATGTGTTCATCGACTCCTTTGTATTTCCTTTCTGTGAGGCACTGATTTACCATTTACATTGGCACATGCTTTGAAGTAACTGGTCCACTCCGGACTTGTTAAGCAAGGTGCGCTTATTTGAGAATTTATGCCTGCATCCAAAGGGAAACATCCATAATCTTTCATAATATTTACACGCATAAATACTAGCATTATCCTTTTGAAAATATTGTTTGGATATATGAGAAGGGTAGTTTTGAGTTTAAAAAGCCTCTGTGATGGTTAATTAACCTTAGGAGAAGTAGTGGGAAGTTCATAATGCAATAACGTAGTATGAAGCGTTCAGTCTTTAATGTAATGAATATTTTCCCGAAATCTCCTCCTCATTACGTGTTTGAAGAGGCGGGATATCATCGAAGAGAGTTGATGAGGGAAAGACTCCTCCCGTTTCTTGTTTTGAGCGAAGGAAGGGGTAAAAGTCTTATTGCAATTTGAAGCTCCCGTCACTTGGCTCTTCTACGCCCCACAAATACACTTTGAACCGACGATGGAGGACCCCATTGTTGTTGTAATCGAGAGTGTAATCCTCTCCTGCCACTTCCTTTATTACCTCCTCAACTCCCGACTCATTTGGTGAGTGCCAGGGGATATGCCAAAATGTCTGTGATCCCTCAAAACCCTCCCTCACACCTCAAATTAACTCCAATTGTTCCCTCCAACAAATGAGGAAAGTCCAGGAGGCTTCAGAAACATCATTTCAATTCCTAAGGATTACAATTCTTAACACTAATTATCCTTATACGGACAAAGGAGTTTGTAAGGACTGTATGATTTGCTCATTGGGTTCATTTAGGCCTACATGTTTTCTATTAGTTTTGCGAGCGTAGGTAGAAAGCAATTACTGAACATTCATTGCTCGCACTCTCCTGTGACTCGGTGAATTAGAATATATTAAACAATTACCCTCTCCCAAAAGGGTCTCTTGATATAGAAAACTCTTCCTTGGCGTAACTGTCACAGGAGACGATGGGGGCTGGGAGACATGTGAAGGTGATATTCGGCTCAAAATGGCTTAATGGTTAATAACCATAACCATTAATTTGAGAAGGGCAGAGGGAGAAGATAGGATCAGGGTTCATTAGAGTTAAAATGTGTGAGTGGACTTGGAAGGCTATCAGGAGGGATCGTTGAATTCTTAACGTCATTCACCCCAAGAGTGAATAATAAACACTAATCCGGAGGATTTTACACTCTACACTTTTCACACACACACCTTTACAACTCTCCATATTTTCTAAGAGTGGGTTTCGTGGTTGGGCGAATATTATTATTGAAGGGAGAAAAAAAGGGTGATTGGCGTTCGAGTCGGAACTCATCATATTAATGCTGTGTATTGGATAATGTACACTCTATGGACTTATATTATGTTCTTCCTTACATGTTCAATTTTTTCCTCGTTTCAGATCAACGTAGCTGTCCAATGCTTGAGTACGGATTTCAGCAGTCAGAAGGGCGTAAAGGTAAGGAGGAATTTCACAATTTACATCCAACTTATTCTTTGGAGTGACGGAGTCTCGAAGGGGCTATGGAGGCTTGAGATAAAGTCTGATGGACAAAAAAGAAACGGAGGAACTCATGGGAGATAAGATGACAATTTCTTAGTCAATGAATCCATAATCCGCTTTCTTCGTTCGAAGGAAAGCAGAGCGATGAGGGGGTAAAGAGGAAAAAATGGTGCCGTCAAACGAGTTTTTTTTATCTCTCCCTTATTCCAAATAATATTCTCTTCGTCTTCGTCTCCCTTCCTTCGGCCTTTGATTGACAGTGACTTAATTGGAAATTTGCATAAATTGTAACCGTGTCCCCACAAGTTTCTTTGTCGCAGGCTGTGAATCTGTCGGACTCAACTGACACTCCGCTGTGACATCCTCTCGAAAACTCTATCAGGAGGGGAATGAGATGAGATTGCTACGAGTTATTCTACATGTGATTTCCACTCTCGTGGGTGCAATTTGCTTCAACTCCCATACATACAATTTATATGTGAAATACGCAAAGCTCTCAACGTTGGTTTTCTGATAATGTAAAGGACATTTCTTTGAGGTTATACTTATGTGATAGGGACCAAGAGAGATTTTTTTGATTAAATTAATCAGCTGAACAAGAATTCATAACGAATGATCGATTCCAACTAGAAGAGTTCAAACTTAATTGAACTCTGTTGAATAAATACAGCGTAATTGAATTGAATTTTGAGATTATATAGCTAATTGTAATCCCAGTCGTTGTCAGTCAACGAGGTGAGGAATTAGTTTTACTTGGAAAGATTCTTGGATATATCCGAGACATTTTTATAGCTTCTTCAAGAATGAGATTCTTCAATTTACAATTCACCAATTGAAATTAAAAGTCGCATAGGTATGCATGTAAGATTTTTATACAAAAGTATATTTGTTAAGTAACTCTGTTTGAGTATGTCTATAATGTACATTTTTGTTATTAGGAGTAAAAGAATGATGACATTAAAGATAGATAAACGAATGAGACACTCGATGGAATATTGTAATGGAGAGATAAAGACGAAAGAAAAAGGGAATTTGAAGCCTAATAAAGATTTCGCCACTCTTCCCATTTGAATAATCTTCATTCCTTTTCTCCCCTTATCTCAAGTGAAGAAGGCAATAAAAATTAGGGTAATGGTGATGGAGAAGGAGAAGAACTGATCGCTCTGTGTCTATCGTCCTCCCCCGTCCCTCCCCTCCCAACTTTTTGGCAACTTGACAAAGCATTTTCTGCTCTTTTCGAATTAACAATCTCATCTACGCGAAGGGAATAATAAGAAGTGAGGATATACTTACTCACTCTGGTATATAATATGCACTGTCCATATCTACATTTTGTACTGTGTAATGTCCTAAGTGACCGACGTCTTTTTGTAAAATTCAAATAGGGAGAATTTGCCTACGCATCAGCTCTCGGAGTTCTCTGGTCTCCCATAATGGTTCCGGTGAACACTTTGCACTCACATTCTTGCATCTCTGTAGCAAGTGTTTGTTTTTGGAAATGTGGGAGATTAGCCCCTATTTGGCCACTGATGAAAGAAATGTTCCTACACAGCTTTCAATTATCTCATATAATTTCCATATCCACTCGAGGGAATTTAATTGTCACCTATAAATCCGGAGGATGGAATAAATCACAGGAGGCTTCTAATGAGCCTTTCCTTCAACTTCTATCAACCTCAATCTTGAATCTCAAATTTCTCTTCCCTATGTCTCGTGAAAGCTCTCATTCCCTCAGTCGCCCTTCAACTCCCTTTTCGATTAATTATTCTCCCATGCGAGCATGCAGAGAGACTTCCTCTCGACCTAACCGTGGATTTCCTTATTTATTTGCTTAAATTCTTTAATACTCATTACTTTCCTCATATTTTACTCCTTGTTATATTAGAAGAGAGAGAGAGAAAAGATCTTTTTAAAAGATCCCTTTGAAACTTTTCCCTCGCTTCTCAAGTTTCTTTTTTAATTGGTCTCCCCATGTGACTTTGAGAGGGCCCAGACAGACTTTGTAGCATTTAATGTTTATTACATGTGAGGGGTTGGGGAGGATGAGGTGTATATTAATTTCTTTTCCTTTTATCCTTTAACTTAATTAATCGAGACTACAAGGTTTCTTTACTGCGACTTCTCGACTCTCGCTCCTTGACATGCGAGGAAGAAGAAAAAAATTTCATCGCATGCTCGTTGACAATTGAGAGTCTTCTGAGTATTGAGACTATTGGGAGAGATTGTGGGGAGAAGGAGGAAAAAATGCATTGAGAGACAATCGTTCGTGTCCTCAAGTCTTAGCGAGGGAAATGTATGCAAGGATTCACATTTTATGGTTCTTAAAAGGATCAAATGCTAGAATGTTCGCTATTAAATTAAAAACGAGAGAACGTCAGGATAATCCAACTTGGCTAGGAGCTTTGGACTCGAAGCATTAAATTGAATATACATAATATATAACATGAAGACGATAAAAGATAAATACTTTTAGGTAACGTCGTATTATATTCATCTTGTGGTGTGTTCATGTCTGTTTGAATACGAGATGGGCATAATAGGAGTAGCTTCCATTAAATGGTGGGAGATGGGAAGAGAAAGAGATTCATAAGCGTTCATTTGAGCGCCTTATGAAATGTGAGTTGCTATTTATAAAAATGAGGTGTGGGAATGCGAATGAGCTATTAATGCTCATGAGAATGACCATTGGGGGAGATTCCCTCTGAGGAGACTCTCCTTCGTTCCCACACGCCCGCGAAAAAATTCCCGAATTTTTACTCCAATGTCCAAGAGGGCAGAGAAAGGGCCCTTTATGCCCATTTTGAATGAACCACTCAGGTGGATTTTTTCGGAAGGGGAGATTCAGATGGGGTTGAAAGGGCTCGTTATGATCATCCGCTCTCTCACCCGGAGACCAAAAGGCCCCTTCACACACGTCCTTCGTCTCTCCTTTAATCTCCTCTGGATTTTTATTTTAATCAAATAAATGAATGTTCCAGGGTTTGCCCCTCCACCTTCAAGTCGACACGTACGACGATGCCAGGGACGCCGGATGCACCATCTTTCATCGGGCTTACTGCCAAATTAAAGTCTTCTGTGATAAAGTAAGTCTTTTTATCAATCTCTATATATTTTCAGCAGTAGTTATATTTGTTAGTTTGGCTTTGATACTTTGTAATAATTTTAAATGTGTGCTGCTTGCTTGTATACTATAGTGTTGACTAAATAACTTTAAGCATTAAAAATCATTTAAAAATCATCTCATCATCAACAATTATAATTAATTCAAAATGCTCATTTTTCTCATTAAATATTATAATTGGAGGAAGCTAAACACCTTCAAGTCATGTAGAGAATATTATGTAAAGTTCTTGCGATGAATTTACAAACTCTGTGTTAGAGTTTAAACTAGGAGGAATTAATGTCTCTTGATCGTGTTGGAATGCCAGAGGAGACTGTCTCTCCGTCTGGGAGTATTAGTAGGATAGGAAATGCTATGTACCACAGTTGAATGAATCCTGAGTCGGGAGAGTGCAAGGTGAAGTTTGAGAGTCTACTTAAACATGATGGATGGATTAGGTGTACAAAAGATCCATCGTTCACGAATTTCTTCCCTTTATGGCCGGAGTCTTATATGAGAGATTGGAGCCTCTCCCAATAATACTTACTGGCTGGGATTTAAGATCCGCCCACGTGTTCTATAAACTATTGAATACGAACTAACTAACGTAAGAAGTAAGCCATATGACGCTGTGATCTTAAATTGAAATTTAAATCCTTTATAATATTTCCAATAAGTACAGTTAGATCAGTAGGCTTATTCGAAGAGCTTAAAGGGAAACTCAATTGTTAGTTTTTGAGCGTACTCGCTTCATGTGGAAACTTGAATCGGCTTGAGTTCTCGTAAAAGGAGAAATGCACTCTGGGTAATTGAATTCAAATCAGTAAATATGATTGTTAATTCAGTTATCATAACTCCTCTCTGCACGCTTAGAGACTTCAAAGTTAAGTAAATAAAATATTCTGGCTATTGGGGACCGTAGAGGGAACTGCATGATGAGTTTGATGAGTCTTTTGTGAAGGAGTATGTTTATAATGAACCTTGTTTTTTAAAAGAACAACTTCGCGTGAGTCTCATTTTTATACTGGGTGAAAAAATATAGGAAAATGAGGGTTAGGTCTTGTAAGTTATGTTAAAAGTATAAAAGTAATATGCTCTTTGAACGTGCAAGTACGGCCGTATTTTCATGTATTCTTTCCCGAGGTTCCGGAATGTTAAGGTGAGTTTGGATCATAAATTCTCTAAGGGAATCTGCCCCAAAATAAGGGTCGGTTCGCCCATCCCTGTAAACCATTAGTGTTATACTCTTATAACTCCCATAAATATGTTCTATATTCACCTGCGTCTCCCTCAAAGTTGAAATTTAGCTGTCACCCAAGAATTTACTGCCTTGATGTTTCTGAACTTTTACACGAGCCTTTTTGTGTCCCATACGGCTTTCCTTATCTTCCATATTTCCATTATTGGCACAAAAACTTGAGTACAGGAAGAGAGGAACTTCATTATTTTTGGTTTCGAATATCTCAATCGTCTGTTTTACCTTTTGTTCATTTTTGCTCGTAAAAGAGTTTAAATAAAAAGAATATTGTAAGTATGTTAATGCCAAATAATAAGGGTTCCTATTACTGAACCCTTAAAGAGTGTCTTATGACTCAATGATGTAATTTCCTTTGGCTTTTATGGATATAAACATACTTCTATGCTTTCTACTGTTATATGGTCATCGTATAGATGACGACGACTCTTTTTGCCAGACTGAAAATGCCGGAATATGCCAATAAAGTATTTTTCTTTTTGATTCTTGATGATGATGAACTTTTTATTCTTTTCTGCAGTTCCGACATGGTTATGCCCTTTAAAAATATTATCACTATTTAATTGTAAAATGTGCAAGGAAAATTTTTTTATCTCGGTAAAATTACAAAGAAAGTTCACGGTTTACCAACAGTAAACTTGTATTTATTATTAAAAATACAATGAATTTTTCAAATTCTTGTCTTGTATTTTGTGTGGATGTTATTTTAAAAAAAGATTACCCAGATATATTGTATTATAATTTATAATGGAACAATAACATCAGTAGTGACTAGCGAGAGGTGATGTGAAGATAATATTTTTATATTTATTAGCAGGATTGAGCAAATGTAGTGAAGGCGTATGTTATGCTCAATATTACATTCAATGTTTCATGTAGGCAATGTAGGTACGGTTGTAAATACTAATGGTATTTCTCTTTGATTCTTAGTTGAAATCTAGTTGAGATGCATATAAGGCTAATTAGTTGCAAAAAGGAGTTCGTCGCTCTTCTCAAGCCTTCCAAAGGTTCTGTTTCGTATAATAATGTATAATAAGTCTAAGAGATGATGATAATGATATTTGGTAAATGTGTGTGAGGGAATGGGGGTGAGTGGAGATGAGGATTGAAGATTAGAGGGACTCCTTGAATGTAGTGTACATGTGTGTAAACTATTCATATCGCCCTCATCTTCTCCAGAGAGGAGGAGAAGGGAAACTTTTAATTGGACCTCCAATTATTATGCAAATCTTCCTTCCATCTCCAACTGCAATTAAGTGAACTTTATTAATCTCTTTTATTCTCTTGCCATTCGACGCCCATTTGCTACTCTGATTCATTAATTGTGTGAAGAGGTGGGGTGTATCGGGAGTCAAAGTCAAAAGTTCAGAAATCCACCGAGAACACGCAGATGAGAGGAAGGCTTATTTGCAAATATATCCCTTAAGTTCCACTTTATAATGTATACACAAGCTCAGTCTTGAGCTTTTGAAATCTCTATATGATTAGTTTAGAAAATTCGTTCAAATATTCCAATAGTTTTTTGGCCGAGTGATGGAAGAGATTTGTTCAAGATAAGTAAGATTAGGAGATGAGAGGCTCTATGGATCTGTATGTTAATTCCCCAATTCTCATTTGCATGTGGGGAGAAGGAATTTGGTAGGAGAAGGAGTCATTAGCCTTTTAATCGGGTGTCCCTTAATTGATATTTAAAGTAGATATTGAGGAGGAGGGAATCCTGCTTCTCTATAGTAAGTAATTATGAGGGGGAGACCGGTTCGAAACCTACCACGGCTCCATTCATCTTCTTTGCTTATTTGGGATGAAGTGGAGTGTATTTATGCAACGGCAACACTTCATCATCACAGTTCCTTTAATTACTCCATTCCTCATCTAGGTTTTGATGTCTAAATACTTTTCACATTGTTGAGCAAAACAAATAACACACAAGAAAATTTTCATATTATTCAAATACCTCATTTCACATTCTCCGATTCAATACACAATGAGTCTTCGAACCTCGTAATAAATAGTCGACTCCGTCGTAAGTAATATCATAATAATATTTCTATGCGAGTTTCCGTTAGATTTGGAAATTTTATAGGTTTAAAATTCAAAGAATGCTTTAATATTTTTTTTAAAGATTTGAACATTTTGAGATGAAGATTTATGCTAATTAACACAGTTATTTGTGAAAATGAGACTTAAACATGCACAATTGAGTGAATACAAGTTTCTGAATCTCCATTTGGTATTATTTACTCGGAAGATCCAAAAATTTGAAGGTGAAAATTTATAAAGCCATGTTTTCACTTTTGTTTATTCCATTCCGAGCGTCGCTTTTTTCTCTCTTTTGAATAAAAATGATTTACTGGAGATTCATGAGGCAGTTTTGTGTAGCGAGAATGAGGACCATTCTACAATAACCGCATAAACCTACTTCAAAAATTTGAGTCTCAATAATAAATCTGGCGGATTCAGTGGTTCTCCAAGGAGTATTTTATGGTTGGAAGCAGAAAAAGCTGGAAATCTCAGCATGAGCCTTGTTGAGCTCTCCTTAAGGACTTTTCTGCTTTTCGGCTCCTGCCGCACCTTTGCGAAGAAGGGAATCTCTGTGAGAGAACAGAGGCTGCCGCCATATTAGGGATTTATTCATTTCAGACTTAAGGGATTCGGAAATATTATTATTATTCTCTTCAGTGCACCCCCACTGAAGCCATGTAATATCCCTTCTCTAATAGAGGGAGATCCCGGAGATGCTCAAATTGCATGTATAAATATGATGAGTTGAACATTCACTCACGTAGGATCATACTTCACTTCAATAATTACATTAAACGAGGGAAAAGCCGAGCGACGTGCACATGCAGTTATTCAAAGATACTTTTAAATTCAATGTTTCATCTTTGTTTTAATAAATGATTGTGTTTACTGCCGCTTGTTCAATTTAACACATGTTTTCCTCTCGTGGTTTCCTCGTGAAGGAGGAGCTCTTCCTTCTTCACAATGGTAATGCATGGTCTGAGATTTTTCTAATAAATAAGGAATGAGTGATGAACACGTATTAGACCTTTTATTAAATGTGAATGTGAAACGGGTTGGGTAGATGATTAGAGGAGATGCTTGGGATGAGTTGCGGTCGAGGATTCCATAATCTCTGTGTGTTTGAGTAATGAAGAGATATTTCACACAAGGAGAGGGGGATAATTGGAGATGTTGTGAAGGAACAGAGAGGATCATAGGACCAAATTCGATAATTTAATGACCACTCACTGTTATTCCTCCTGATTAGGCCTCGGCTTCACTTATGACTCCTAGGGAAATTTAGGAGTGGAAAAAAAGAGCCATTTAAGTCCCCTCGATGGAAAATGATTGGGTTCGAGGAGCACGTAAAGAACATAAAGGAGAGGAGACCCATTGTTATTCCTTATCTCCCCCATATTATTATTCAGGATTCATTGTTAATTGTGTCTACTCAATTTCATCGTCGTCGTTCGCTCCGCGGAGAAGGTCACCTCCGCCGCCATAATGGATTTTTAATTGATTCACACACAGAGGTTACTCCTGCATTTGCATAATCCCTTATATCCTCCCAATAAATACTTATTCCTCTTCAATCCTGTGGTCTTCATTCCTCACTAGATTTTTCCAAGGAATTCTATTGAGAAAAACTGTAAGGATTACCTATTATGTTCTCTTTCATTAAAGAATTTATCGGCAGAGTCTTGTAAGTTTGATCATTTAAACACATGAAATTATTTTTTTTATACCGCATATTCAATTTTGAAGTCGTTGGAAGTATTTGAAAGGTGTGTTTAACGCTCTTGGAAAGTTTTGGAGCGGCTAGAATTTGAAAGCTAAGGGACTGTCTAGCATCATTGTTTGTCTAGTTATTAGATAGACTGTTCGAGCAAGGGTAAATGCGTACATAATGTATTCATAGTGAGGGATGATCATTCATTCGTTCCTCGCTAGTCATGGAAGGGCCGGGAGACAAATGAGGAATTGAGAGATGTGAGTGGCTAGTGAGGGAACTGTGCAGAGTCCCACACTGTCTTCACAGCCTTTCAGCTCCCAAACCCAATTAGCCAATCCCACTTGAGACAAATGAGGGGGCCTTGTATAACTCTCTTTGTTTCTGGTCTCTGTGAAGCCATCTGGTCACAGAGTCGCACTAGGGTGCAAATTCCCTCACAACTTCCCGACGCAGCCTTGCTCTTTGTCCCATCTCGGCTCACCTGGTGAGCTGAGAAATTGTTGAATAAAATAAAACCCCCTATGATATTTTATGAATTTATATAATGCGCATCCAAGTGGATCTACACACTTGGAAATGTGCTATAGGGGAAATGATTCGTTACTTGTATTTAGATATTATTCTTCACACCTCCATCTCAAACTCCATGATGGACTCATCTGGAGAGCCACAGAGCAATGTGTGTGTCTCTTTGTTTGAGTGACAGACGGATTTGTTCATAGAGAGAGGGAGGACGATACATTATGATTCTTCGTTTCCGCTCAGCGTTTTCAAATTTGAGAACCAAGAGGCATTTTACTCTTCTTTTTTTATTCATTTAATGCCGATTCGGCCTTTGAGACAGCGGGGGCCCATCAGTTCTTACGCCTCAAAATCACATATTCCCCGTCCCTTTCCCTTCCTGTCAATCAATTCTGGCAGCTTAATTTCTCGGTCCTGAGACGTCGTAGTCTTGAGTTTGGAAGGCGGGAGTGAAGTGTGGGATGTTCTTTTTTCATCCGCGCTCCCATCCCTACCACTTCATAATACTCCACACTCTGACTGAGATGGTTGGGGAATATGAACAAAGGAGTGGCCGAATAAAAAAGTTTATGAAGCAAATAAAGATGAAGGCGATACGTGTAGGTTTGGATGGAACCGGAGGAGCCTCAGAGTACCAATTACCCGACACATACACATTACATACACCCATAGCATACATTATGGGCCGTATAGTTGAATTCCCATTTTATCTCACAGAGAATAATTTCCTTCGGGAGGAGATTCACGATGGGAAGGAGTCTATTAATTAAGGCGATATTCCTCAGGTAGTCGTGAGGAGGTTGAGGGATTACCCTTTATCAAAACGATGGAATAAGAAGGGAAGCAATAAAAAGGATGAGATGGGATTTTTTATATTCACCCTCCCTTCACTTGACTACTATGGATGAATATGAACGTTGGGAGAATTCCTTCCCGACTGATTCACTTTGAGAGAATTTCTCCGCTATGACTGACAGACTCAATGGTGTTGGTCTGAGGTGAAAATATATGACGTTTCCCTTCTTCTTGTTCTCTCAATGGGTTTCTTATGATGAGGGAAATGCCCAGTGACTCATCTTTTCCCCTTCTTTGTCACCTGCAGAGAATAACAGAAATGTCAGTTTACCTTGATTCTTCAATGGACTCAACTTGAATGAATCCTCATTTTTAGTCATTATTTTCCTACGTAAGGACATTCCTGAGCAAATGTGACATCCCATAAATAAATTTATAGCTGTGAGTGCTCAATTCATGTGAATTTATTCCGATTTTCATCTAATGAACTTTGTTTTTCATTGGGCTCATGGGAAGAACAATCTGAGATTGCTGGTGTTTTGTTTGAGTGGTGAAAGGTGATGAGCAAAAAATCCTTATTTAATGTTTATATTTTATACAAAGGATTCCAATGAGGCGACGAGGAGAGATTGAGAAAATGAGAAGAAATAATTTCCTTTTTCTTCACCCTCTCCATTTGCATTTTATAGCTCCAATAAATGATGTACGGTGATGTTTGTCCAAATTGCCATTCTTAAGACTTCATAATCCCTTGAGGCTTTTGAATGAGTTCATAGAGGCTCTTAGAAGCCTGGGGACACTATCCCAATTCGTGGATTGATGAGATGAATAACTTTACATTCACTATAATATTATGTGCATTTAAGTATTATTACACTGCAGAACTGCTTTTAAAGCTTGCTTAGCCACAAGTCTTGATGTTTTTGAAAGAGATTTTTTAAGAACGAGCAAGGGTTGAAGAGACAATTTTGTTTAATCTGGTGGATTTAAAAATTGAAGGGTGCTGAACGCAAGACGAGAGACGAGGAGCGTCGAGCAGCGAAGAGGAAATTGACGGCCACGGGACGGAAGAAGCTCGATGAAATGTACCATCATTCGTGTGAGAGATCCGAGTTTTACGCCATGAGTGATTTGGCCAAACCTCCAGTTCTCTTCACCCCTGCCGAAGACATCGACAAAGTGAGGAAATTTTTATTCCCTCGTTTTTCTTTCCTTTTACAACCCTCCCAGCTCCATCACATGAAACACCCAATTAACCCATCATATTCTCTTATTCATGTACAATAAAATGCATCCGGATTGGGGAGAGAATATTTGCATATTTGTCAAACAATTTTATCGCTCTGCGAATTGTGAGAGTCGTTTACTTTTCATTACCATTATGAAGGGATGAGAATATCATCGAATGTTCTAGAAAGCACCTATAGAGTAAGTAAATAATTTATATTTGATTTCCACATATGGTAATAAGTAGTAAACGTGAGGTGTGGATGTAAAATACATAATCATAAAAAGTTTTTATTGGAGTGGATGTTCATTAATTAGAAATTAGAATGCACGTCGAGGCTATTCCGCAATGGAGAGTCAATTGTCATCCCCCCATGAAAAGATCTAATTGAAAGAATGGAGGGAATTTAATCGTTGTGATGCGATTGTGAAATGACTCAGGGAGCCATCCAAATGCTCAAGAGACGAATGGCTGATCTGATGGAGTGGAATTATCTCTTCTGACTTCAGAAAGTTGTTCAGCCATTAATTGAGAGCCAGTGAGGAGTAATTATGAGGTTGAGGAGTCTCTTTGAATATATTACAATAATTACCTACTTATTGCCGATTCGATTTTCGTACATATTTTGCGCACAGTTAAGAGAGGACCAGACAATCAGACACACACGACGGCTCCTCTTTCTCTATGCTCATATACTGGTGAGGCTCGAGGGGGCCTTCATTTGCATTTAATTTCTATTTCCTCCTCCGCCGTCAAACAGATTTCCAATGTTTCTCTCTTCATTTTTTGCTCCACATTTTATTACATGAGGTTTTTTTCGTCGGGGGCTCGGCCATGTAATTTCCTATATAACTTGCATATTCATTTATTGGACCAATTTTCGAAGACGAGATGAGGAGATAAAAAGATTGGAGCTGAAGTTTCTGAAGGCTTTATACATAAATCTCATACATTTACATACAGATTTTATATTGTAAAACAGAATAGGTATACTTAGGCGTAATATTCATAAGTAATTGAACTACAAACAATTAGGGCTTCAATGTTGGACTTTTTTTCCCAATATGAGGTAAAATATGGGATGGGATTTATTATGAGCTTGAATCATAAAGGCTATATGTAAGGATAATAGGGTTAATTGAAATGAGGAGCTTTAAAAGTCATTTTGAAAAGAAGGGGGCAATTATGCTAGGGAATTTGCAATAAGGGAATGAGCAAAGGTGCGTTCCATAACTCATCACTCCTCTCGCCTCAACAAGGGAGGAAAATGAGATTTATGGGAAATTGTCATTAGCTTAATGAATGAGTGACCTTTTACTTCTGAGCCGCAGTCGAAGGAGAAAAAAATAAATAATGAGCTCTTCTATAAGATTCCCATAAATCATAATTCATTCGTTTCGGAATTTTAAAGAGAACTGGAACTGCGCTTCCATTTGCTCATAAATCCACTTGCCTCCATTCTACCCTCATTTACATCCTTCTTCTGTTGATTCCAAGACTTTTAAAACATTTTCCTCCTAACTCAACGCCAAGAAATGATCATGTATGAAGAGTTATACAATATACAGATAGAATTTAAATTTTTTAAAAATTGTAATCTCTTTCGAGTCTGTGTATGTCAAAAAAGCATTTTTATTTCTTCTCTTTATTTCATTTACATGTAATTTAATCACGTAATTTGTATGTCAAAATTCCATACATGCGCGTATTTCCATTTGGATGAATCGATGCATTGGATTTCATTGTAAGGAGAAAGTAAATCATTGTCTGTTTACTCATATGAATATAAAAATGAAATGTATTTATCTATTCTCCTGGCTTTGTTGGCAATATTGGGAGATGGATTTTTATGGAATGCATGGAATTAAATATAAAAAGTATATTAATGGTCTGAATACATGATGGTGCAACCATTAGAACATAATTATTAGCAGAGAGGTTCTGTGTATAAAATCTTGCATGTTTGTAGCTAAATGCAATGTTGTTTCTCAATGAAGAAGCGTAAATGTGTTTATTTGTGTAAAGGGGAGAGATTTGGAGTGAAGGGAGTAATAATTAAACTTTACGTGAGAGATTCTCCTTCAAGGCGTCTTTCATAAAATGCGTATCTTCGGATCTGATTTCATGGTTCGGTAGTCCTTCCACACAACCACCACCAAATCGAGAAAATAGCCTTCCAACAACAATAATTAATTACGAGGATTATTAAATCTTTATTAAATTCTAAGAATTGAAAAAACCACATAGGCTTTAAAAAAACTTTCCATAATCATACTATATCGCTGTTATTATCATTACTTATCCTTATTTTGACTAAAGCCCTTCGGCCTATCATTCACATTTCCTTTACTTAATTAGATTATGTAATTGAGCTTCCCCCAATTTCCCTATCCCATATACATTGAGGCGTCTTTTAATAAGTTGAACCTTGTGATTATCCCTCCAATTATCCTTACTTGCTCGCATTTACACATTCAAACGATCACATGTTGCATGCCCATCACCCAATAGCTTATTAATTATTTATCATAATAATTATTATTTTATCAGAAAAAGATAGGCGAAACCATAATTAAATGATTTATGTTTCTGATAATTTATTTGGTTTTGAAATTTCAGTTGACATCCCTTGAGCTCGGGTTTTACAGTACGAACAGCGAAGGATCAGATCATTCCGGGTAAGCCTCGTTTTGCTCTCCTTGACTCATTGTTGTGAATATTTATCTTCAACTCTTCAGCTATAGTAGTTAAGAAAGATGAAAGCATGTGATAAGCTCGTGAAGTTATTTGCAAATTCGCAAACATTTGTACAGGCTTGTAACATATGAAATGATAAGATTCTACTCAAAAAGAAGATTCTGGAGAAGATATTTATTTAGTGCATAGAATACTATATATTTTTTAGTTTTATTCTTGTAAAATGAGTTGATGTTTTCCACGGAGCTTTACTTTATGAACACATCATACAATGGATTGAATCTGTGTGTACATTTATTCAATTATAGGATAACCTTTATAAGAAAAATAACTAAAATATAAATTTAATGGTTACGGGGCTTAACAAGTGTGACTAACAGAGCGTTAGGTTCGAAATAATGAGATGGAAATCTCTGTGTCTGTTTTGTGTCCTTTCTTGGGTCCAGTCGGTGCGATTCGATTCCAATCCTTTGGCCACCACGGGAGTCGACAAGGAATGAATGATGAAGTCTCAGGGAATATCACACAAAAAATCACAAAACGCTTCTCCGACTCTTCCTCTTCTCTTCTTCTTCTTCCTTTCTCCATCTCTCACACACACAAAAATATTTAAAATCTTTTTCGAAAATTAATTTATTCAGTAATTAAGTTTAATTACAAGATTAACTCCCAGCAAGACGTGTCAATCATTTCTCCTCGATAGAACTCCTTTCATGGTTTACTTCTTTAACTCCCCTTGAATGTTCTTCTGCTCCTCTATGAAAAATTGCAAAAAAATGAAAAATTTTTACCAAGTAATTAAGAATTGTAAAATTCTCTCATCTCTTTTACATGTTATTATCATCTGCGATAGCGAGGTTTGCAAAAATGTGGATTCCAACATAGCGTAGTGGAAAAGATGATGAGGATAGGAAGGTTGGAATGATTGAAAGTTTAATTAAAAGTTATTAAATGTATCTCTGTGAATTATCTCATAATTTTGTGAATTACATTCATGCGAATTTTTCCTAACAATTTGAAAAGAGGAAGGTTAGCAGACTTCCACCCAGTCACTATTCTATTTAATTGTATTACTTATTACACCTTCATGTACTTGTATCCTCTCTTGTAGAGTCTCAAATTGTATACGCTCAAGATTAAATCTATATACTTAGGATAATCAAAATATAATTGTTCGATTAATCATAAATAATAGAGTTAATTATGAAGGAAATAGGCTATTACTAGATTCTTGTGAATTCATTTATTTTTGTTTATTTCTAATTTACATAAAAATAAAATTTTGTTAGTAATTATATATTTAACTAGAATATATGCTATTGATGCTTAAAAACCAATGTGTGGGTTAGGGAAAAATAAATGCTCAACCTAACTAGAAGCTGATTGAAAAACAACCCTGTGAACAGATGAAGATTTTGATGTACACTCAAAAAGTCTAAAAGCCCAAAGATTTAGAAATGGACTCAATAATCTATGTAAATGTCAAGTGCACTTAAGTAGTTAAAATTGAGAAATTAGGCGAATTTGCTCAATTTTATATCTGACAAACGAGACTTGTTGTAGTAGTTATAAAGTAGTTACGATTAATTAGCTGTTATGAATTAGAAGTCGGTAAAAAGTGTAGGGAAGACGGAGGTTAAGAGTTTGCCACTTTAGACTTGTTCCTGGGGGAGAGTTGAATGCTGGTGAATCTCCGAGAAGTTGCGGGTCGTCAGGCGGCGGTTCCCTTTCTGGTTCCAACACTCCTGGCCCGCCGTCTGTCATACATCAGCTGCCGCAAGTTCTCAAGTTCCACAACACTTTCCCGCCAGACTCTCCGCCATTCCAAAGGCCGGCTGGACCTTCGCCGCCGGCAATTATCACGTAAGAAAAATTAACTCTTCCTCTACCCTTTCTCTTCTTCTTCTCACTTCTTTGATTCACTTTCTTCTCTCATTTCTGTCTTTGTCAGCAATTTTAGCCAAGAATAGTTGTATTGTCAATTCTTTAATGAAATGTCTTAACATCATTGCTGAATATAACTTGCATGTATTTTAATTTGATACTTAATATTTGTGATATTTAATATTTAATTGTAAAGTCAAGAACCTTTAGTTAAGATCTAGTTTATAAATTAGCTATATAAACTAGCTTGCAAATATTAAAAGTCAATTATTTTACTATAATATGCTCGAGATCCAGTTGGCACTAAACACATTCATAAATTACATTTACAAAATAATAGAATTAGAATTTTTGATTCGATTTCGCCATTTCAGCTCTCCTCATTGACAGAGGGAAAAATCAATTATGAATTTTTATTCAGTTTTTTGCTTTATGATTTTGAGCCGAGTGCTTGAGGAGGGTTTGTTTCAAATGAGGTTTTCTATTTGTGTAGCTTTGCGATTGGAAACAATCCCATGCATATTAACCACTAGTCAATTACCATTTTTATTGAACTTCCCTTCGTTCTCTTTGAGAGTGACAGAGTAATCAAAGGCCGTTTCTCCGTTCTTCCACTCCTTGAGTCTCAGTCAATGAGATGTAAGTATGCTGATGCAAAATTTGAATTCTTTGCATATGATTCCGAGAGATCCGGGGCCTTAAGATTTTTACAACCATCCGCATCATCTTAAATGGCGAAATCGAATTAGGAGGTGCTTGCTATTATTTTCGAAACGAAAGCGAGCTCACATGTATAGCCTGTGTCCATTAAAAGTACAGAAACTATGGATGGATTTATGAATTGAATGAAGTAGCTGATAGGTGAATGAGAATAAATTGCCTCGTCCTCAATGGGAAAGGACGGTCGAGGTGGGTGGGAGATGAAATGAAACGAGTTTTATGATCTCAGAATTGGAAATATCAATTAGAGTACTAAAGAGGATTTATCAATGATGGATTTTTTCTATGAGTCAGCTTCCTTAAATCCCTCCCTACGGTTCCTCCTGTTTGTAAATCATAAAAGGATACGCGGAGGAATCCTTATTAGACCATTTAAGAGTAGAAGAATAGAACGTAGCATGAGTTGCACCAGCGAAGGCTTCCGGCGGAGACATCTTTATGTTTCTATTATTTACTCATTATTTATTAGAGAGGGTTCGGGATAGGATTAATGTTTCCCTTCATTCGCCATTCCCTCATGTGTGTTGTCGTGGTGGTCGGCATAGTGGGCAGCGGATTTGACTCGAGATCCCCTGCCGCTTCTCCAAACCAAACATCTCCCGAATTAATTAATTCAACCTCGTTAATTCCCATTCCTCCCTCTCCTCACACACGGACCTCACGAAGTGCCTGGGTACTCGACGAGGAAAACTCATTTTCCTTCAATGAACCATGAAATATATTTTGGATTATAGTAAATCTCTTTAATTGCCCAATGTCAACAGGGCCAAGTTGAATTTATCATAGAACAAACTTTAATTTTTTTAACCTCAGACCCAGGAATTTAATTTTCAGCCCATTTGAGATTCTACTAAAAGAGATTATAAGCTCTTGAAGAATTTTTAGTGATAAATTAGCTCAAATGCAGATTAACATTCCATTTATGCTAATTTATGTGACGTTGATCAACATCATGTACATTTAAATTGAATATTGAATAACCACATAAATACTTCCTACCTAATAGTTAGCATACATAAATATGACTGATCTGTTCTTAGCGTTAAAGGAATAAAGTCTACCGAAGAGCGTAATTTAAAGTTGTGTATTTTACATGGCTCCCACGGAAAATCTATTGTATGATAATGAGAAAAATGACGACCCAGCATGTTATTATTATTATAATTAAATTATTCAAGATTGAGCCAACTAACAATAAGTAGGAAGGGGAATTGAGAGTGGTGTGCTCAAGAATTCAAATATTTTTCAAAGGGTTATTTACAATTCTATAGCCGCTATCGAGGGTACAAAGGGATTGACGGGTGTGTGTATGGAAGAAGATTAATTGATAGTGGGAGGAGATTGAGCCTCCATTGGCTCCCCAAACCATAATGGCTCACGCTCATCTCTTTTATGTCATCTTTCAGTGAGGTGAAGAAGGACGGGGTTGGGAGCCTTGAAAACGGCGTCTCGAACGACAGCGTCTTTGGATCTCCATCTCTCAAGAGGATCCGCCTTATCCCGCCGCCCTCGGAACGAATCATGATATTTGTGAGGCAAGAGTCGGAAGATGCTTTCACTCCGCTTCATCTCAACCCTCCAAGTCTCGTCGGTCTTCTCACAGCCGTAAGACTTCTTATCACAACTAAAAATGTTCTACTTGTTTCCATTTTAAAGGGTTTTATCAAACGTTATTTTTTCATTTATTTTCAGCTGGAAGAAAAGTACAAGATATCTATGGGGTCCGTGAAGAACCTTTATAGGCGAAATGGGAAAGGGTAAGAAGGAAGTTTTCATTCTCTCACCCCTTGTACAATCTCCTTGCTTTATCTCCCAGTCAGCGTTAACTCATTAAATTAGTAATTTAACCAGAGTGAGAACGAAATAATATCCATGTATGAGAGATCTAACAACTATAATGCCTAACTATACTAATTGAACTTGGTACGCACTCGTATTATTATAATGCATTTTTGAAGGCGAAGCTCGTAATCTATATGTAAATATTTATGCATGAGATTGAGGAAAAGAGACTCATGTGTAGTTTTTAGATCCTTCTATTTTACTGCGTACACATCCTTGCATCTATAGGCTCTTAAACGATTTCCAAGTAGTTTGTTCTCTTATGTTCTGGTTGAGAAGGAGCGAAAGAGGAGAAGAATGCATATGGAGCACATAATAAATACATTGTCCTCCGTATGTATTTATGAAGGGCTCTCCTCATGAATACGCAATGAATTGGAAATATTATTATGACTCCTGGAAAGGGGCCTAAAGGTAAAAATTAAGCATATGGGAAGAACACTATCTTCCATGTGATTCGAAGCTTTTTTCTTATACGCTTTTCTCCTATGCTCCATGTAATGTACAAGAACAGCGAGAAACCTCACAACTCGTGAGGTGGAGGAATGAAATGAGTCTACACATATTATTAATTAAATTGATTTCGTATTCTGTGTACGAGAGTCATACATAAAATCTACAATATCTCTTCAAGGATCAGTTGGACACACCAAATCGTTTCTCTTCTCATCGAAGAGTCCTGCTTCATAACTCAACTTCATAACTTTGCGACGACAGAGGAGATGAGGATGTTTATCTCTATATAGTCGTTTTAAGCCTTTATTGCATACACATGATATCTTTAACTTGAACATTCAAGTATTTATTTGTCGTGCTTTATTTCTAGAGTCATATCTTCATGATGAAAACAAATAGAAATATTACTTGCATTGCATTGGATAGCAGTTGACTTTCTTTAAAACATTCAAATATGCAAATTAGCTTTAACATTTAGACAGCATATTACAATGGCATTTAATAGTTTGATCTAATATAGACATAGTAGTGACATTAAAACATTGAGTTAAAGAATCCGAGTTTTTTTATATGATTATAGCACCTCTGTAAACCTTAATTTATAGTAAGGCAATTTATAGTAAGTAAAGTTAAATTTATCATGCAATTAGGAATTACATATATTAGACTCCTTGTTGATATTGTGATGTAAATTGAGACTATGTTTTCCTCATAGTCATTTGGTATTAAAGGTGGAATGGATTAGAAAGGTGGAAAAAGCGTGGATTGATGGAAGAATTGAGGGTAAGAGCAGTGGCGTGTTCCGAAGATTAAAAATCCAAAGAGTGAGACTCTGTGATGAACATGCATCAAAGAATGTCTCTTGCGTGGCTTGTAGAGGATTAAAACGAAGAGAAAAAAACGCAGTATTGAGATTCAAATGAGGGCGTCTAATTGTTATTCAAGTGTATTGAGTTTCTCAATTGCGAGAGGCATTCGGGAGGGACGTTGGTAGTGTCAAAGGAACGACTTGGATTTAATGGCCCTCATTATTCGATTCTAGTTCGAAGAGAGACAAAAGCCGTGTCTCTCCACTCAACGATTTACGACCCTAAGAGACTCATTTCATTTCTTCTCTCAATCCTATCAACTTCTTCGATTCTTTCATATATTCCAACTCTCATCCTTTAAACGACATTTCCTTTTTCCCTATAAGAATGTGTCTTGGAAGTCTATTAGGAACAGACCGTGTACGTCGAATACTAAGGAATGATAATCTATGCATACTAATAAATAAAATACTACGGTAAAATAATTGCACTCGTTCCTTGGTCAAATAGTATATTTTACTAACCACAACCAAGTCAATATGATAATCTCTGTCCTTCTTGCTTATAATTATAATTCTCCAACTTTTCCTCTTAATGTAATGTTTGCGAAGGAAGTGGACATTGATAATAATATAGACTAACCGCCAGACATATTGGATAATGTGAGTGTAGACATAGAAAAGGGCTATACAATGAATGTGTTGGGGGAAATAAGATGCTTAGTTGAACAAATTAGAGAGCGTGAAACTGATTGAATTAAGGAAAGAATGAATATGGAAATTCCTCTCAACTACCCTTCACTTAATGCTTTTCATTATGTCGAGGCATAGACAGACTTTTAACTCTGAACTTCCTCGCTTTTGGATAATGAGTGTAATTGAAATGGACGAGTCCTTTGTATTGTAATTGATGAAGTTTTGGATGCGATGAAATTGATTTCATGTTTCATTTCCGCAGGATCGTGGCAAAAATCGACGATGAGATGTTGAAGTATTACTGCAATGAAGACAATTTCCTCCTTGAGGTGAAAACGTCGGAGACGGACGACGCGTTCGACGTCACGCTTATTGAACTACAACTCGACTGCCAATCTTCATGAGATAGAAGAAGATGAAGAAACAAGTACAATCCTCAGGCCGGAACTTCTCAATGCAAATACTTTATATAAAAATAAATATATATATCTCACCACCTCTTGGCTGGACCAAAACACGGCCGAGGAAGTCTGCTAATCGAATAGATTAATCCACACAACATTATGTATCCTTTAAATGCACTGGAAGTGAAATTCTCTTTGCGCCTCCTTAATCTCACCGTGCATTATAATGCGAGAGGACTCAGGATCCTCTCCATTCCACACAAACACTTCATTGATAAAAGTAAATTTATTGTTAAAAATGAATGAAGGGAGAAAACATAAATACTTTTATCATTCAACAGTATACAGTACTTTCTATTAGACTCTTATTAATTTATACGTTCGAATTTTTACATTCACATTAAGTATGAAATGTTGTTTACCTTATTTTAGTTAATGTTACATTGTATATTTTTTCCGCAAAGATGAATGTAGTGTGTCCTAGCATTGTATGATTCTTTAGACGATATAAAGAGTTAATAATATAATTATTGTTTTTAATATTTTACTAGATGATAATTTTTGAGATGGAAAAGGTGTGAATTCAACTAGTAGAAATCTCTCTTGTTCATGAATTTAAAATCATTTTTGAGATTTATGTAGAATGTCAAGTAAAGTAAACTATAAGGTTTTTGTCTGTACAAATGCACTTTTAAATATTGTTAATAATTGTTCGTTAGCTAATATTAGTTAAATAATGCCGTCCTCAACGCGGATTGAGACGTGAGATGCCAATAGTGCCAATTTTTGTGTAAATATCCTCAGAATTTTAATACCTTACATATTAGTTAGCATTTTAATGGGCCCTGGAATTATGTAAAGTTTGTATTATAATAAGTTAGCTTTCAATAGTATATTAGGTAAAAATTCTTACTCTTATATTTAGATCAGTAGCGTTACTTATATTATAATGTATTTCTCGTGTTAACTTTTAATTATCTCTGTGATCAACATGACACGATTCCAAAAAATCTCTGAATCATGAGCTTTTGCCGCCTGATAGTTCTCAGAACACTGGTAAAAATATCATATCAATATTATCAAAACACAAAATATTTCATGCATCATTGTCTTTCAATCAAGTAAAATAATGTTATCATTTCTATTTAAATAATTTCAAAAATAATATGTCACAAGATTCAAATTCAATTAGAAGTACAAGATTCAATAATTTTTATATTAATTTATGAATTGCCTCAACGTCCATTTTCATTTATACATTACACCGATGATTCCATTCAAGAAATCGAGCTTCCTAAGTTAGAAAAAATAATATTCTAAATCCTTTATATTATATAGATATTTAGGAATAGATCAGAACTACTTTATTATTTTCATCTCCTTTAATACCTTTGAATGTATT
Organism: Neelides sp. FZ-2019; assembly: GCA_009869795.1. Classification (NCBI taxonomy): domain Eukaryota; kingdom Metazoa; phylum Arthropoda; class Collembola; order Neelipleona; family Neelidae; genus Neelides; species Neelides sp. FZ-2019. The sequence goes on from VJMY01000121.1 coordinate 91,887, forward strand.
AAACAATTTTGTGCAAAAATTTTAATGCAGTTTTTATAATCTTTAAGATTTTAGTAAAATGGTATTTGAAACATGTGTTATGAAATATTTTGGTATTTATAAGTACTACTATAAACTATAAATGTAAAGCCAGTAGATTGTAATATTATTGAAAAATGTTAAAGCTACATGTGTATAAGTTAAGTCATTCGAGCTCAAATGTTTTAAGGGGAATAATATACATTATAAATAGTTGTTTAATATTAGATTAATTAGTTTATTAGATTAGATAGTTTGACTAGGTGAACCTATAGATTTTATTGGTTCAGCCACACCGACAGCATACTCAACAAATGGAAGGAGAGAGTCGGGCGGGTTGGTAAAACCCAATTAAGCCCAATTCCTCCTATCCTTGTATAAAATACTTTTTATAAATAAATAAATATCTCTTATAATTTCAATGTTCCTTGTACAAAGCTGTAAATGATGTTCAACAACGTGTGGATGCAATATTTCATAAAATATTTTTATTTTAAAATTTAGATGACAGCAAAACTTCGTTTTAAGTTGATACGTCAAATGGAAAAAATTGAGCAATGAAATGTGAGCAAGTTACTTTTGATCATTGTAATTTAACATGCAAAAATATTTTGTGTAAAGAAAATAGGACAATTTTCAATATTGTAGACAATATTATATGATATGATCGTTAGGAATCAAATCCAACGAACCTGCTATTAATTAAGAATTTAAATTGAAATGGTGAAAGTTTCGCTTTCACATTTGGCTTCAATTTAAAGAAAATCGTAGCTTTAACTTATCTTGCTTTTTAGTTTTAAATTAATTGAGAATTAAAAATAATTGAATGAAATGCTATTAAAGTGTGTATTTTACGATTAGTTATAGTAAATGTAAATTAAATTTAGTTATTTAACAGAGATGTGTTGGGAGCGTCGAGAATGCATAAAAGTTTATAAAACTCAAATGGTGAGTTTCGGTAAATTCTAAAGATTAAATGCTAAAACTGTAAAAAGTACATTATATAATATAGCTATGTAATTATTTTTAATTTAATTGTGTTACATTTGTAATCAGAACTTCATCTTCTTCGGGAAGATGTTGATATTTTACCCAATGATATTAAACGTGTACATAAGCCAATATGTTTTAATTTAATTATCTACTTTACTTAGATATTTAAAGTGTTAAGTTGTTTTAGAATTCTTAACCCGCCTCTCGTTACATTCTAAAATAATTAGGTATAATGTTTATCTTATATCGATTGTGTTAGGATTCAACAGGACATTCCTATTTTAAAAATAACTGACTTTATTAACATAATGCTCAGACGATTTGTCTTTATATTTTAATTTTTATTAGTTGACTTTGACATTGTGTTTTAAATATTCTAGGACGTATTTTATGACTAATACACATGGTTTATTATTTTTTTACAAAAAGACACAATAAAATGTTTCTTGAATTCCATATATTTATCTCTAATTTATTATTTCATATTTCGAATTTCATAATTAAATCATACAAGAATAGCAAAAACTTAGTTGTCAAATATTCTTAATTTAACTGATGGGTTTTATTTTATTTTATAATGCAGAAGCGTAAATAAAATGAACGGCGCTAAGGTTTATCAGGAGGAATGAGAATTCTGTATATCTAAACGTCATTGTTTTTATCTACAAGTCTCAAGTACAAAATAATACTTTTTTATTAATTTTATTTCATACTAGAAAGTCCTAAATAGAAAGGCGTTAAGCTTTATGAATAATATAATAAAATTCAAAGAGCCTCTACTACCTCTTTCATACAGAGTTAAACTACTGGAATGAGACTTCTGTATAACTTAACGCCGTTCTTTCTATTTAAGAATCTGAACTATAAAATAAATTTTTTATAAACTTTATACTTAAGAGCAGTAAATAAATAGAACGGCATTAATGACTATGTAATGACTAACCTTAACATTTTAATGTACATTACAATGTAGTGTTTGATGTGTTTTGATAGCAATGAGCAATGACAAGGGAGCCAAGTGAGACAGATAAGATAGTAACGCGAGATATGAGATAGTCCTATGTCTTGAAGTAAGTACACTAATTACTTATATCTATTTCTGGCATACAATTATCATTTTATCATTTTAAGAGAAGCAATGCTACACGACTAAATAACATTAGTTGTCACATCGATCTTTGAAATTGATCGTACTATTAGAATTCGTTATTTTTCAAACCATAAAATAATCTTATTAAAAACATAATTAAACATGAGTTTAACGAGTAAAATTGTTCTAAGAAACCACCTTAAGCAACGATTAGCTAGAATGAGCCAAGAAGATAGGGAGAAACAATCTAAAATTATTTGTCAAAAGGTTATATATGTACTTAATTTTATATTACCTAAATACGAATTTATCATTTTGACTTATTCATCCAAACAATCCAATATGAAAACTGATACTAATAGTAGTATTTTTTATTTTCAAGGTGGTGAACAGTGACATGTTCAAAAACAGCAAGAGAGTCAGCGTTTATTTAAGCATGAAAGAGGAAGTTTCCACACATGAAATTCTTGAAAGTATCTTTCAAACGGGAAAAGAATGTTTCGTTCCAAAGTAAATGAAGCACAATACATACATCATCTCTACTTATAACTATAACCTATAACTTATGATGATCTTAGTAATGTTAATATTTTGACATACATGTACATTTCATTAATTACATTAAGGTATGACAAAGAAAAAATGGAAATGTTGAGATTGTTCTCAATGAAAGATTACAATGATTTACCATTGACCAACTGGAACATTAAGCAGCCAAATGATGATGAGAAAAGGGAAGAAGCTCTCAAATCAGGTTAGTTTATTATCGTAAATCATATTAAATTATTAACAATGTAATTGTGATTATTTTAATTTAGGAGGACTTGACCTTATCATCGTCCCAGGACTTGGGTTCACAAAGGATGGAGGAAGGCTTGGCCGGGGAAAAGGCTACTATGATACCTATTTGAAAACTTGCAACGATAAAGGAAAGAAACCAATTACAATTGCTATTGCGTTTCTTGAACAGATTGTCGATCACATCCCACTCAATCCTCATGATTATAACGTGGATTATGTCTTTCATGCCAATTCATAAACTTTCCTGTTATTATTAAATAATATACATTAAAAAATAAGTTTCAATAAATTCTTGATTAATTGATTCCTCCCTATAATACTTTCTCATAAAAATCCATCAGATATCAATATTTTTCTAATATTGTCTAACCACTTTGCATTGCGAACATAAATAATAATATTATATTCTTCATCTCGTTAAAAAGGTAATATTATGAATGTACCATTTAAACCATGTCGGGAGTAGTCACAAATTATAATCTTATAAAAATTAAGTAAATCCAGTTGGTTCCATATTAATTTAAAGGTAATTTTGTTTTTCTTTTATGTTAGTGGGGCTATTTAAAACTTTTAATTTAGTTCAAACTACTTGGACAGGCTCCTTGCCACACTAGAAGTGCAAGTTCCAAGAGATCTCAATCAAGATCTCTTCTGAATCTTTAAAATTAACTCTCCATTTCTTACCCATTTAGTTAATTATGTAAAGTTGCAAATACAGTAATTAACTAAAAAAAAGTTTGATAATGGCTTCTGGCGGAAATGAGCATATGCCTAAGATTGATTTTTTGAAGGACAAGAAATTATCCCAAGCTCAACTTGATTACATGAAATTCGCTCAACAACAGAACGCCGGTTTGTATTACAATTAACTTAATTTCTTACAATTTAAATGTTTAAAATTAATTTATATTTATGTCATTTAACAAAACAAATATAACAAGAAATTAAATTTTTATTATTTGTAATTTCATGTACGATTAAAATGTTGTTTTAGCCAGGGTTCAGAAACTGACGAAACTTCGGCGGACGAATATAATAACCGCCGGGATTCTTGGAGCCTCAGTTCTGTCGATCTTTGGCTACTCGATTTACTCTGTTGGGAGTGAGAAGTTTCTTGACGATTTCGACGTTCCTCCAGAGGAAGAGATCAAATAGTTTAATTTGTTTAGTATAAATAATATACAAAAGAATAGAAGTTAATTTTGTTATATTTAAAATCCTCACCCTTTCTTATTTTCCTGTTACACATTAATTGAATATTTACTTTTAACAATGGCATCAAGTATCAGAAATGTAGCTTCAACAATGAATTCAATTCCCCCTACTATGTTACGGCTTCCTCCAATGCCAACATTACGAGACATGGTCAAATTGTATCGACTTCAAGCTCAGAAACATCTTTCTCAAAATTTTCTCTTCGACATGAACATAACAAACAAGATGGTGAAGGCAGCTGGGAATATCAGAGATGTATATGTCTGTGAAGTTGGCCCTGGACCTGGAGGAATCACCCGTTCAATCCTTCAGCGTGATCCAAAGAAATTGATTTTGATTGAGAAAGATAAACGATTTGCTTCGACGCTAATCCCTCTTATGGAAGCTTGCCCTGGAAAAATAACTGCTTATTGGGGAGATGTGATGACATTCAATTTAGAGGAAATGTTTCCTCAAGAAGCCATGAGATCTTGGGATGACAATTGTCCAAATATTAAACTCATAGGAAATCTCCCTTTTTCCATTTCTACTCCCTTAATTTCCCGGTGGTTGAGTTGTATCTCTGGAAAATCTAATGCATGGAAGTTTGGTCGAGTTCCTCTTCTCCTTACCTTCCAACTTGAAGTAGGAGAGCGAATGATTGCGAATGAAGGAGAAGATCAAAGATCAAGACTTTCAATTATGTGTAAGAATTGGTGCCATACGGAACATAAGTTTACAATCAAAGGTATTTTTATTATTATCTTGATAGCCTTGTATTGAATAATGAGAATGTAATGGTTAAGATCTAACAAATTAACATTATACTTAATTACCTAATAGCATTTTAATTAAATGTTTTGTAAAGGCTCTGCGTTTGTTCCGAAACCTGATGTTGACGTTGCTGTAATGAAATTTGTTCCCCGAAAAGAACCGATTATTGATTTGCCGTATCCTATCGTAGAGAAAGTTGTTAGAAATACTTTTCATCAACGAACCAGATTTTGCTATCGTGGGATTCGGTAAATAAAAATATCATCAATATAAAAAATTGAAGTGTTACCTAAATTTAAACTAATGAGACTAATGACACTCTTTTCAATTTTCAGAACATTGTTTCCCTATCCTATTCGTACAAGATTGACAGACAAAATGTTTGAAATGATTGAAATTGACCCTAATCTTCGCGCATTCAATTTAAGACATGAAGATTTTCGGCGCATTTGTTTTGCATACGTGAAAGTACATTGAATATTAATTTTGTAGTATAAACCGTTATCTCTCATTAATATAAGGAGAAAGGAGGGGTTTTAACAATAATCCTTGTCTAATATTTAAAACTTTGTCTTTAAAGATTTGTGAAGATAACCCTGGAGTAAATGAATACGAGTATAGAGCGAATCAGCCAGATGATGCATGGTTGATGCGTTATGGACATCTTTATTCTGACCTTGATTTATCAAGGTCGAAATTGCCTCTCGAGGAAGAAGAAGAGAGAAAGGAAATATTGAGTCAAGAAGAGGAATCGTAGTCTAATTTAAGATGTTTGGATAGTGAATTGTAAATACTGATATAGAAAGTAATTATACTCATATTTATAGAAAGTTTATTATTTATGGTCCATTCAATAGCTTATTTAAATTAATTAATAAAGAAATAATAATGTGATGATAATATTACTGACGAAACTTATCACATTACTTTTTCCCTCATATCACAATTTGCCAATTAAAATTATAATTAGCTATTAGGTATGCATAAGTATAAATATAATAATAAGGTTTTATTCATTCAACAATTTATCAGATATTAAATAAAGATTATTAGGTAGATATATACTATACTATACTATACTCAAATCAAATAAAAGTTTATTGAACTTAGGATGTTATTCAGTACTTATTTATCTAAATTAAATCTTAATCTATTTAACACTTACATAATTATGCGAACCTGTTCTCTCATTTAAATCTCATCTTTATCATATTTAGTCTAAATATCATCTGGGACAAAATCTGGAATATTTCAATATCTAAGCATGGCCTAGGTCCAAGGCAGATTGATATGGGGTTTCATCGATGCTTTGTCTTGAAATCGTGGCACATGCAGAAGCCTTTGAGGACGTAGAAATGCAATCGCTTTGCCCTCTACAGCTATCCACCCTCTTCACGTCCCCAAGGAGAATTCGCTTGCCATTGAGGAAAAGTCTCAGCTTGGCCTCAAAATGCGCCTTGTAGGCTTAACCTCAAGAGCCACTAACAAGTATTTGTATGAGATATGACATCTTTCCAAAATTATTCCACGTCTCGTCATGAGATATTTTTCTCCCAGAAAGAAATTTCTTGAAAATGAGTTTGGCGCAGAGACCCGATTTAACTGAGTAGATCAAGTGACCATTCACATGTTCTACAACAAATCCTCCAAGAGACTTGACAGTTGAGATGGTTTGGAAACTTTTAGGGTTTTAACTTCACACATACAGTAATCCTTAGGGATCCCACTCGTTTCGCAGGTTCTGTCAACTGGTGCGGTTTCAAAAAAGAGAATCCTCTCCTCCCCTCAGGTCGATTTCGACTCGGTTCTTTTCCCTCACTCAACTCGTGAATGTCCTTAAGGGTTTCATGGAGATCCAAAGCAGTCGTCAGTCTTCTCCCATTCATCTTCAAGTTGTCCATCCAGTCAGGATGCGTGGCTCGCAATGAGGGGGGAGGCGAGCAAAGAAAAATGGGAAGTTTTCATCGTAAAAAGCTATGAAAGTTTTTCAGAAATCCCCCAAACGGTGGCCATGATCACTGATAAAAAGAAGCAGTGTTGTTTCCTCCGTTCTCTGGGTCAACGGCTTCTGCGAGGAGATCCATGAAAGTTTTATCAGCCGTCTGAAGACCGTTGAAGTCGTCGTGGCAAATTGAAGGGAACCAAGAGAAGAGGAAGTAAGGATACTTTGGGCTCATTCCCCTCATGAAATCAGATAAGTAGCTTGAAAGGAACGTCGTTGGAGTTTGGCCCGAATTAGTACCAATAGCCTCATAGGATTTCTTTTCATTCAGATAGTCTTTCTGGGCTGTAAAAATGGGTCGAAGGTAATAATTCGTCGGCTCCACCACGAATCCCGTCTTCTGTTTAAATGTGCTGATGTTTGGTGCGTCTTCAATTAAAGCTGTGAAATAGTTTTATTCACTAAAGTTTCTCCTCGCTTTTTCTCCTCGCAAAACCTCCTTTCCAACAAGTCAAATATTCTTTACCCATCCCACCTAGGCTTGCCATTGTGATCGAAAATGTGTATTTAGCAAATTTGGTATAGCCTCTCATTTCTACGAATCCTTTTTCATTAAGAAATCTCTTCGTCTGAGGCAGCGAAACCATCATGTGCAATCTTGAGATTGAATCGATTCCAATGACGAGAACACTCGGTGAACGATCCTTTTCACTTGTCCCCGTCCACACTTTGACCTTTTGAGCCGTCTGATTGTTGAGTTGTTCGGGTTGGATGAAAGCTGCTCCAAAGTCAACGACTTCCTTTTCCTCCTCCACTTGACATTGTAAGTCTCACTAAATATTGAATATGAAAATATTAATCGTAATAATAAAAAGAAACGGAATAAAGAAAAAGCGCATCACTTTGTTAAAAGCTTGAAAAAGATACTTATATCCAGTCAGATATCAACGTTTCAATTCAGTAACATAGCATTGACTCATCTTTTCTGCCAAAAGTGAGTCCGTCGACTTGAAAGCGTTGAAACCAAATGGATAAATAAATACTCATAGGGCGAAAGGCAGGGCAAAGGCGAAATCTTTTGAAATTAATTGTTTTTATATGTTAATAAAAATGAGCGTTTTTATCCACTTCCATAAGCACAATAAGGGTATAAGCATGCATGGGACATTACTTTTTAAAAAGTAACGCGTTACATATTACAATTACCGTTACAATGGAAAATGTAATATATTACATATTACAGTTACTGTAATAAAGTTACATTATTCGTTACTTGTTACAATTTTATTACAATTAAATATTTTTTCTTTATTGGTTGAAAGTATAAGCAAAATAAATTTTCAAGATAATAATTGATTAAATAATTAATTACAAAAGAATATGTTTTAAAACAAGTTTTAACTATTTATTGGCTTTTAATAAAGTTCGTATTTCCAATATTTGATCAGATAGCTTTGCCCTTGAAAATCTAAAAATTACCTTGTAAAGTCGTTCAACTGGGGCAGAAGAAGTCAATGGAGTATTGAATCTCTTAAACATTTCTTTCACATGACTGTAATGATGTAACATTTCAATCTCTTTTGAGTTGTCTTCTAAAAACTGAAGACATTGAAGTTCAACTTTGTTTGATTCTTCCCGAGCGGCTCACTTTCAGAAAAGGCAAAAAAATCTTCAATATCATTTGGTTGAGAAGTAAGAATTTCAGGAATAATAATTGTGCTTAAAAAAGCTTCAGCTTCTTTTAAAAAAAAAGCTTTCTCACAATGCAATGCTTATCGGGTGAGATCCAACGCATTCTAAAAAAGGGGTGAGTGACAGAAGCGATTATTGATTCAACAACGTCCGGATTTTCAATGTTTAAATTTAAATAATCAGAAAAACTTATTTTGAATTCATTAATAACGGATTCAAGTAAAGGTTGGCAAAATTTCAATGTTGTGTTTAAATTTTTCAACTTCTTTTCAATCGTGAGAAGAGTTGGTAAAAATTCGCCAAAAAATAATTTTTTTTCTCCTTGAAGTCAATTAAGTGAAAGTTCAATTGGCTCTATGCATTTTATGTACTCTTCGAGAAACTCAACTTCATTAAATACAGGCAGGTTAAAACTTTGCATTAATTCATCGAGTTTGTCTTTTTGTTTTAACAAATCAATCACTATATCATAAAGCGAGTTCCAACGAGTCATACAAGGTTTTTTCAAAATCCGTCCGCAAAGAGTTTATAATTGCTGTCACTTCTGTCGATCTTGATCCTATTTCAACAAGTCATAACACTTCCCAAATGCAACTTTGCTCATTCGAGAATATTTAATATTCGAGTATTTTAAGGCATCCATTGTTGCTACAAAATTCAATGTATGACTTGCACATGAGAAGGAAGTTCAAATCCCAAATGATTTTCTTTCTTCAAAAGTACTTCATCCACATCAATGAACTCAATTTCCTCTTCATTTTCTACGTCATTTTGATCATCCAATCGATGGAATTCATGAAAAGCCTTAAGAAAGTTTCTTCCACTGTCAGTGATTGTCTTGATAATTTGATTGAGCGCCAAGATGTAAACGCTACTAATTTCGGTTAGAATTTCTGCAATTCTATCATAAGTGTGTTGTCCTTTAAATCTTTTTAGCGCTAAGGCAAAAGACTTTCCAACTCATCTGAAATTAATATTTGATACATCAAATTTTGTCATCAACTTTTTTCTGATAATCAGTAGAATAAAATTTTGTAATTGAGCCTGTTTAGCTGTGGAACTTGTGGATTCTTCTCAGTCGATTTTTTACTTACATATTTCTCGTGTATTTGTGGATGGACTCTCTTAAATTTGTAAAAAATAAAATAAGTATGGTGTAGAAATAATGATTTATTTTATTTCAAGTTTAAATATAAATTATTATCAAATACCTTAAGATGAGTTTTAAAATTTGAAGCTGAAGAACGATGAGCTTCAATCACATTTCTCTTTGTGCAATTCTTACATAAAGCTTTAATGCTTGATTCGTCTTGAGACAACACTAAAATAGTTTCACCACTTAATATTCTAGGTAAATTTAACTCGTCCATTATTATATTAAAGATTTTAATTAATATTAAAGAAGTTTTGCTATGAGCAGATTCTATATATGCTAAATGAGGAACTTATAAAACGACGGCTTTATTTTTATTTCGAATTTAATTCTTTAGGTGTCGCCTAATTTAACTAATATTCAATGTAAATGTAATAAAGTAACAAAAATGTAACTTTTATCAAAAGTTACATGCTATGTGGAATGTAATATATTACTTATTACATTATATAGAAATGTAACGCACTACATATTACTTATTACGGTAACTGTAATAAGTAACGGCAATTGTAATAAAGTAACTCGTTACGGCCCATGCATGGGTATAAGTTACTAATTAAACAAATCATTAATCAAATTTCAATTATAAAAATCTTTAAAATTATTTATCGATATTTAATGATAATTTTGCGATACTGACATTATTTGTAGCATTAATTTTTTTCGTAACAGTGGAATTTTTTTTCGAACAAACAAACTTAAATATCTATAATGATCTATGGTAAAGGTAAGTGTTTTTTGGTCAATTCTGGTATGTTAATTACGAATCTGAAATCAATTTGCGTCGGACTCTTAAGACAAAAAAGTCATAAGTGATTAAAGTTATTGACTACTTTAGTTATATAGAAATGCAGAATGTTTCGTGTCATTCGAAATGTTATTGACACTTCATCTTGGATTGGGTTAGTTATGTCATGTCAAGCTATGATCAACACTAAAATCTTGTTGATTTGACCTGTTTATTTTTTCATTTATATTAGGTTAAGTTAGGTTTAGTAAATTTTGAGGAATAAAGTTTCGTTAATTTGACCTGTTAAATTTTATTTCATTTATATTAGAGGTTAGTAAGTTTAGGCTTGGTTTGTTAAAAAATGATGAAGCGAGAGGTCATGTAAAGCTTGAACGTAAAAAGGAAAGATAAGATGAAAAAAGAATGGATTTACTTATTTTACCATGCATTCCTTTGCTTAACTATTAAACTTTAGATGTCCATAACTCAGTAATTTTACGAGTCCGACGCAAACTGACTTCAGATTCGTAATCAGCACAGCCTAATTGATCAAAAAACACTTAACTAGTATTAAAATTCAGTTGATTCCACATTAGTAACTTATTCCCACAATAAGGTTCGATTTATATCAATTCCTATCATTTTTACAATTTAATAAATGACTCATTAATACACAAATAAGCGTGACCTAGGTCAATCTTTTTAAATCAATTTGTCATTTTATTGCTAAATTATTTTGCTAATTGAAAAAGTATAAAAAATACTTAAATAGAAAATGTTTAACTTTTGATGGGTGAAATGATAAAATGGAATGCGAAGCTAAAATGAGCGTGTACGAATCGCTCCTTCCCTTCCAGCCACGTCCACACGGCGTTCTCCAATTTGTCGCCGGTTCCAGAAGGGACTCCGAATAACATCAAACTTCTCCTACCCGGACACCATATAATACAGCACAAACTACAACTGGTAAACTTTATTTCATTTATTAGTACATAGTCAAATTTCTTCTTTGTTAATTGATCATTATTCGTTTATTTGAAACGTTATTCAACTTTTCCCAAGATTCATTGACATTTAAAATTCTGTGACTTGCAATTGGCAAAGCCTTGCAATTTCTTAATATAAATTGTTTTTCCTTACAGCCACGATGAAGAAGTTCGAGATGGCTCGAGACGTGATAAGATTTACATTCCTCCTATGTACATTCGGTGCTGGTCTAGTGATGAGCAACCCGGTGAGGGTCGAGGCCCTGACAGTGACAAGTGTCGAGCGGAACATTGACATCGCCTCTCAACTTGTTCATGTCACGACAAAGATGAAGATTGAAAATACGAACGCTTCGCCAGCCAAATACTTCTTGTTTGCAATTGAGCCCTTCATGAAGACACGACTCTCTTTCATTGGAGCCACGACCAATGGAGGAAAGACAACCTTGAAGACGGAAATTGTAAATCTTGAAAAACCCATTCCAGCTGCTGACGGAGCTCTCATTTATAGAATTAATGTTCCTTCTGACCTCACTAAAGGAAAGGTTCGTGATGTTTAAATTTCCAAAACTCTATTATCCTAAAATTAAAAAATCATTCATGAGATTTTTTTTATCACTTTTAATTGACTTGGTTCATTTTAATGATCTTAAGGTTTTGGACGTGGAAATTGAGACTGTTTTTACTCGATACCTTGAACCTTTCCCTGTTGAAATTACCCAGAAGGAGAAACAATTGATCAAATATGTTGGGAACCATTACTTTTTTACGCCATACACGACGACGAAGCAAACGACCAAAGTTGTTCTCTCTTCCAAAAATGTTGAGTCTTACACAAAGTTAAAACCAAATTCCCAGGCTGACAACACCCTTAGCTTTGGCCCTTATGAGAACATTGCACCTTTCTCAATGAGTGAGTGTGCCATCCACGGTGAAAACAACAGTCCTTTCCTCACCATCACTCAATTGGAACGAACGATCGAAGTTTCTCATTGGGGAAATATTGCCGTGGAGGAACACATTGAGATTTTGCATACTGGTGCCAAACTGAAGGTATTTTTTGAATATTTACTTGTCTTAAGTGTCTAAAATATTTTATTAAATTGTTTTATTTGAACACTTCTTTGTAATTTTGATCTATTTATTAAATTTTTCACAGAATTCCTTTTCACGATTTGACTTCCAACGAGAACAAAATTCAGGAATTTCAGCTGTCAAGGCGTTCAAGACAGTTTTACCAGCTGCCGCTCGAGATGTTTATTACAGAGATGACATTGGGAATATTTCAACTTCAAATATGCAATTGCGCCACGACTCGGTCGATTTAATTCTGCGGCCAAGATTCCCTCTGTTTGGTGGATGGAAAACACGATATGTCATTGGATACAACTTGCCTTCTTATGAATATCTCTACAACCAGGGAAGTCATTATGTGTTGAAGATGAGGATCCTTGACCATGTGTATGACACGATGGCAGTTGACGACTTCACTGTTAAGATCATCCTACCTGAGGGGTCGAGCGATTTGAAACTTAAATTGGCCTATCCACTCAAAGAACTTCCAAGGACTCTTCATTACACCTATCTTGACATCACCGGACGTCCAGTCATTACTCTCACTGGAAAGAATTTGGTTGAGAACCATATTCAAGATTTTGAACTTGAGTATAACTTCCCTAAAGTAAGATTCCACATTCATTTCTTAATTTAATTTGAATAATAGTGATTTTAACTTTGATCAGGTATTTATTTTGATTATTTATTTATTTATTAAAAATTGATTTTAATGTTCATTTCATAGCTTTACATGCTCCGTGAGCCTTTGCTCATCATCGCGGCTTTCCTCATTCTTTTCTTCACCGTTCTCATCTACGTCCGCCTCGACTTTTCCATCTCACCTGGGAAAACTTCGAAAGGAAGCGGAGCAACTGCTCCTGCCGTTGAAAATGTTCTAAAGCGACATGCAAAGCGCGCCACCATTTATGAATCCTTTGATTCTCATCTCTATAAGTTAAAAACGAATAAAGACGTCGGCGGATATCAAAATGCTCTTAAAACAATGTCGACTGAACATAAAGTTGAAACTTCTGCAATTAATGAATTGATGACGCAGAATAAAACCGAATTTCCAGCCTTCTCTGAAAGGTAATTGCTACAATTTAATTTAATTAATTTTATTGAGTATTCAATTTGTACTGGCAAGTACAAGTCGTGTACTTGCCAGTACAAGTCGTGAAAATGTATAATTGAGTTAATTTTGATTGATTATTTGATTTTAAAAATAATATTTTCCAGCGTATTGGAACTTCAGCGTCTCGACCGTGGTCTATGGGAAGTTTACATTCAACTTGGTCAACATGTGGAGAAGTTAGCTTCCGGTAAAATGAATCGCAATGCATATGGAGATCAAGAAGCCTCGTCGATTAAAAAGAAAGACGAATTTATCGAGAAAATTAACCATATTATTAAAAATCTTTAAAGCACTGAATACCTTCGAGATTCCCCACTTTAAAACATCCCCACTGATTAAATATTAGTGTTTATTGTTCTAACATATTACGTTCTGACATTTAGTTAAATCTTTCTCCTTATTTATTCCTTTTAATGTGGTGAATTGATTTGTTGTTGAATTTTTGTTTCTCCCACTTTTTATTCATTATATACATAGAGTCATTCATTAACTAGTTAATAACAACTCGATTTAAAGCCTACAATAAGCACTGTGTAATTGTTAACTATTTTTTAAATTAGTTAATTTACTTAAACATACATTCATTGTGTTTTTTGGCTAAAATATTTGGAAAATAAATGAAAAATATTTTGAAATTGAGTTATTTCAATCGCATTTTTTGTCGGATCTCGGATCAGATGTTTGTGATAATTAACAGTTAACACATTACTTTTCTAAGATAATTGATGTTTTTATCAGCTGGTATTGCTTAATCTCAATAACAAATTCTATTGACTTTAACAGCATTTAACCACAATAGAATCATCCTACCCATTGTTTGGGTAGATTGTAGAATTGTAAAGAACCAGAGGCTGAATAGAGGCGGCCAGGGCGGTCAGTCCAAAAAATGTTCCTCAACAGTAAACCATCAAGGTTGAGCAGCGCTGCTAAGGCCCGTAAGTCAATTAAAACTTAATTTTTGTATTTTTCTATAAAATGTCATGATTCAGGATTAAGTGCCGGACATAAGTTGCACAACGAGGGGAAGGACTCTCGCCGAAAGAGCCCAGAGCACCCGTAAGAAACCACATTGCATTAACTCTTTGACCAAGGTTTCCTTTATCATATCATTAATTCCTTCTAAGCTTTCTATCTGATTAGACTTTCCGTTATTTGATTTGTCTATCAGACATTTTATTATTTGCCAATGCTGATAAATTGTATCTTTCATTAGAAACGAAGTTCTTGTGTTCAGCGGAAACAATAATAGCAATGGACGAGCGAATGGTGGAAATGGAAATGCACCTCCAAGACAAGTCCTGCCAGAAGTCCCTAACGTTGATGAAATGGTGAGTTGATTTAATAAAATTACCAAATATTTTATTCAACTAATAAAAGGTCTTTCATAAAAATTATTCATGAAAGTCGTTAGGCTCTCAAGTTTATGAACGCTTTTGCTTTAATGAAATTGATTTATTAAAGAATAAAAATGAGCAAAATTTTAAATTATTCCCAAAAGTCAATTTACCGCGTATTTCACGATTTTTTCAAATTCTAAAAAGTATCCCCAAGAGAACTTGAATAAATACTTGAGTATATTTCATGATAAGAAAACCGCGAAATACGCGGCCAATTGACTATTGGGAATATACGTCATTGTTAACATATGAATGGAGCAATACATTTTTAATATAAATTGGATCCTACCAAATAAGTTACAACTTGTAATGACTGATGAATGACTTATAAATTAAATTAAACCATTTGACTATTTTAAATTCTTGAAGGATATTTAAAAATTGTATTTTCTCTGAATTTCAGTATCGGTATTTGAAAGAAACTTGGGATGCCAAGATGCGTGAGATCCAAGACCCAAACAGCAAGCTCACTGTTAAATGGATAAAGAACTGACTCAACTCTAATATATTTATGTACATACACAAATTGCAAATAAAGAAGACATGATGGGCCTTTTTCAAGGCTCACGATCTTTGTTAGAATTTGGGGCTATTTCCCCTATTTATTGACTCTTTTGCTTCGCCGAGCTGTTGCGGAGATACGTTGAGGTAAAGAAGCGGGTGAAGAGGAGAACATAACTTCCATACATTAACAGAGACACGCTCACGTTTCTACAAAAATTAAAAACAAGTTGATCAGGGAATTCCCCTTTAATTTACATTTAAATTTACAATCCCTAACAAAGTTCAAAATCTCTCTCACCTGTCCGAGACGTCACACTGGGTTCCGGTGGCCTTCGCTTGCAGGGCATGGAGGTTGACGGCGAGACCAACGAGGAACTGGGAAATTTGGATTCCTGTCACACATGCCGAGATGGCTCGCGGGACCCGCCAACCAAGCGCTCGCACAGCAAAGTACGAGTACATGACGGAATGGACAACGAAGTTTAGCAAAATGTACCATCGCTGCAAGAACATTCATTCATTGAGTCACACTCGCCTTCATTAATGACATGGGCAAATGAGGAAAGACTCACGGCTGGGGCGATGTACTCAGAGTAAGAGAACCACGAGTAGAGGAGGACGGTGACATGATGATAATAATGAAGAAAGAGGAGAGGTCGTTTCCTAAGGACCACAAATGCCGTGTCTCCAAGCTCGAACGCCTTCGACATCACGAACGCGTACGCCCAGAAAGCCCATACTTCGTTGTGCTCAGAGCTAAATTGAAAAGATTAACATATCATTTTTGAATCTCTTTAAATTGAACCACTTTAAATCAACTAAGCGAGAGGGATGCAGGAAGGGAAACTCAAAGGTTAGAACAAATAAAATGCATTCTGTGAGTACTAATAATTTCAATTGACTCTTTACGAACCTAACAATTCAGAGAAAATTGAGTGTGCAGTGACTGCAGTAATGTAAGACAAATCTACTCTCATACACGACTGCATAATTAAAATATGGGAATTGAGATCGCAATTGTTAAGGTCATAATAATTTATTTTTATAGGGATTTGATGTGTAACAAGTCTAAAAAAATATGTAATATGAGTAATGTAGTTAAGTCCTAATGGCCGGATACCGGAATGAGGCAATAATGCAATGAAGTGCAAGTAAAAGATTTCTTATTAAATAAATAATAAACCGAAGTAGTGTTGATTGCAAAACCCATAATTAATAATTTCCCTACACAAACATCAAGTGCAATCGAGGGATTTAGAAAACATTTGCATACACTCACGCACCAACACAAATACATGACCAACAATGTGTGCCCCACTTATTTGTAGTTTACAGCCTCAAACCTGTCGTCCCAACCCTTAAACTCCACCATGCTTCACTACGTTCCTCAATGAAAAGATAAAAGTTAATAAGGATTGTAAAACCCACCTTTCAGTTGTACACAAGTTCAATTTAAATGATATTTTGGCTCAATTCGCATATGTAATGCCACTAATTACGAAAGCGACCATTTTGTTAAAAGGAAGCAAATTGATTTGGCAGTCAAATATACAAAAATGCAAGTGGTGAAGGAAAGGGATGAAATACAAAATACAAGTGTGGAATGCACGTCGAGCGTACAGAGAGGAGATTCTAATCGTTAGGACACTCAAGATGTGGAAATGATCTTTGCTCCTCCGGTTTTTAACCTTTAGAACACAGGCCTGGCTCCTATGAAGATAATGATGAGGAACGAGAGACAACAGTGAGGAGAAGTCATCACTCCTCCGCATAGTTTCGTATAGAGGTGGGGAATTTGGAAGGGCAGCGAGGGTCTCTCCACGTTGAGAAATGCATCAAAATTGCTCTTTGGTAAGAAGAGGAATTGTGCAAGGAGGAGTTGGGCAAAAAAGTTGTTCTTCTTCTTCAAGAGACTCAAGAGAGTAGATGAGAAACTCACCTAGGGAGGCAGACCGTGTAGTGGAACCCGTTCGCTGTCGCAAAGAGAAGAGAGTGTCAGATTAGACTATCAAATATACTATGTGTGTGCTCATGTTTGATTGTTTTTCTTATATTGGAAAAAACACTCACGTCTATTGAGGATGAAAAGGACTTCAGGGACGGTCCGGAAGCATCCGAGGATCGAGAACGCGGCGAGGAAGAAGTTCCAAAGGAAAAGAGGAGTCTTCAACTCGAACCCTCGTCTGTTGGCCATCAGTCGTCGGCCAACGAAGATGAGGAATACATAAGCGGCACAGAGCGGGACGCCAACGGCCACCCAACTCTCTCGCATCCATTCATGACCTGTGGATAACATTTTAAAAGAATTAAAAATTCATCTCGTCTTAAACTTAAATGAAATAAAATTTTCATTTTCTTTTATAGTTTTTTCGATTTAAAATTAAAGCTTGAAGTTTGGAAAAAAGTCAATTTATAAGATTTAATGAGGATTCGTATGAATAAATTCTTTCATTTAATCGTTTGAAATTCATTATAGGGAGACCTTGATTTGATTAAATTCCAAAGTGCAAATCAAATTAGCATACTACTGGTTATGGTTATCAAATTAACTATTTACTACTTGTTATCATATTAACATACTAGATCTGTGCATAGTTTTAGTTACAGCTATATTTCTCTAATCTAAGGTTTCAAGTACCATACTCAATTCAATTTATAGTAGAAATGAGAAAGATGCAAAGTTTATGCTAAACTGCTCTTTAAATAGGAAGCATTGGAGTGAGTGGTTGAAAGATTATAATTTGATCGATTAGATAAAATATGATTGTAGAGTAGTAAATCCATTCACGCATATTTCTAAAGCCCTTTCCGAGACGAGAGATAAACACCAAAACGTGCGCGTTGACATTGAAATCAGTATCGATAAATGTTCATTTATAAGTACATGTGAATTCTTCACATGTTTCTCCTACTGTCCTACTCCATACATTCCGCATTATTACAGATTGCGGATTTTGGGAATACGAACATTAAGAGTTTGGTCATTTAAAGAAGCTGAAGCATGAAAATTGGCTTGTTATGTTTTATGTATTTGAGATATTTACGCTTTATGAGCCTGATAAATGCCAGACTAAAAAATATGTAACGTAAAAATACAACAATAACCAAAAGTCTTGGATTTAAGTATAGCCATAATTTCTCCAAGAAGTTTCAACAAGAGCAAGAGGAGAGAAGGAGTCAGCCAAAATTATAAATACAATATTAAAGTAATGACCTAGACATTTAGACATTGTTGTGCGAGTCCTCATCAAAAATGGAAATGACTATATATATATATGAAATATACACATTGGAAATGTCTCATCGTAGTCAATACGTACTTTTTCAATGACGTGTTTTATGTAAATGAGACATAGCAGAATGAACGATCCCAAGGTCTCCAGATAGGCCAAGAAGATTCTCATTGAGAGGACCCGAATCATTTATTCTATTATGATATAATCCCCTCTTATTTATAGCACACTGTTTCGTTTTTGTAATATATAATTAACTAGGTTTTATAAAGCCATTAGGCCTTTTCTCATCAACATTTAACACTATTTATCATCCTATTTTCACATTGAGAGTAAAGACAAATAAGGATATGAATTGAGATTGGTCGGGCTTATAATACAGACATTACTTCATAAGTACAATGTAGGATGTGAAGTTCTTAAAAAAATTCAAGTAAAAATCCTGACTATATAGCGAAGTCGAAATGGCATTTATATACTCAAATAAAGCCTATAGTGATACGAGTCTTCTTTTGCTTGTATTTAAGATAAAACGGTGTAGTAAGTAGTTGAATTTAAATTACCTACTTGTGTATTTATGTCTCATTCATATCCATTAGCTCTTGAGCGTAAAAAAGTATGAGATAACACTGTTTGATGAGAGTAAAAAGAATTTTCATTTTGCCATAACATGGAACCTGTATCCTGCATGACTTGACCGTATAAGTATTGTATGGACCTATGAGAGGCTTATCTTCACCTTTAACCTCATCTCCTCCTAGTAAGACTTGTCTAGCTGATGCGTAGAAATTAGTGAGAGATTTTATGCTAAAAGTCACTTAATGTGAAAAGTTTTAAATTCTTTGGGTAAACATAATGAAAATTCTCAACTCTTTTCTGCCAATGAGTTCATTCTTAAAATGCAAATGTAAATTCTAAACTCACTATTATAAAAATGTAAACTTTTCACTCAACAAAATTGGTAGGCCGGTTCGGCAATATTAAAAGTAGCAGAGAAACATCATTGTATAAGAGAGAGAGAGAGAGAGAAGAGAACTGAAATGGAAAGTCAATAAATATATACGAGAATAGTTGAGTACTTAAACTATTTAGACTTGTTGAGAATGAAGTTGAAAAGTGGAGTTGAGAAGCACTGAACGTTTGAATAGAGAAAAACACACGGGGAAAATAAAAACTTGGTTATTTGGGTAAATAGGAATTGAAGATAATGGTAATTGTGCGAACTTACCGACGGAATGATCGAACCGCCCATCTGTAGGGAATATCCATGTGTGGTAGTTAGGGATTGTGAGAGTGTCGATCTCGGTCCCCATCGTGAAGTGTCTCGGAAAGAAGTGGTTCAGCGGCGGTAGTCGCCCGACGGCCCTGCCAACACAACACAAGACTTTAACTCCCTCCACCCCAAAACTCGTTCCTGGGAGATTCCCAATTGATGGTCGGTATGGGACGCGTTGGCGAGGTTTAGGGCCAAAACTCCCCTCACAAAAGACGCACACACACACACACACCCCTTGGGTGTCTCTCTCCATTGAAACCATGACCCTCTCCGAACCTCAACCAAAGCCTAAACTACATTGGGTTATTCCTTCCTTTAATATGCTTCAATTAAAACGAGATAACTTGGGAAATCCGATTTTTGATACAATAAAAAATGCTTAACAAATTAATGACTTAAGTGCCTAATGTAATGTATAAACGAATCTCTATTGTATCATTGCATTGAGTCACTGCTAAATAAGAATGTATTATAAATATTATTAAGTTAAAAAAAGTTATTATTTTTTGCTATATTGTGTATTTAACTCATGTTTAAAAAGGAAATATTTCTTATAATAATATTAATTATATGTTAATTTTTAACAATCTTATGATTTACGTATCTTTTGATTAAAGCTGTACGTTAAAGTATAATTAATTTTTGTTCAATAATTGTGTCCAAAATATAGCTTTAATATTCTATAATGGTAAAACTATGTATGTATTTAGAAAAACCTAGAAGCATTATAATCATACAATCAAATACTGGAATAACGTTGAATAACTGACAATGAGCAATTTACTTAGAGTTTGTCTTTAGAATTTTGTCATTCGCATGTGCATGCCAATACAGTCGAAATTCGTATTGTGTTCATTTCAAATATTCAAAAGAAAAAATCTAAAAAATGTTTCATTTCTGAGAAATGAAAAAAAATAAAATGAAAAATAATATGATGTTCTCGAGATACTTATGAGCTTATTAAATGTAAAACCTTAGTAAGTAAAAAGAAAATTATTATACTCCTTCTTTCTTTCCTTATACTGACACATCTCCATTATTTCTCTGGCTCTTCCTATATGCCAAGATTGCAAAGGGTCTATGCTCTTTGTTAAGATGTCAATTAGTGTCTTTTTGCTATTAAAAATTGTCATTTCCCTCCGTCTTGCCGGATGTTTGTTTTAATAACAAAAAGGAGAAGAGAATGTTATGAACTTTTCGTTCTTAATAACCTTTTAATGAAACAAGGTTGATGAAAGCCCTTAAAGACATTCTTAAACATAAACTTTCGTGAGTCTGATTAAGTCTGAATGATAAAATGTATTAATCAATTTTAATCAACTAGACATGCATAATTCAATAAATGGCACATGGCAAAAGCACTGCTGATGTGATGATTAAAGAAAATGAATGCATAACTTTTGCCTTGCTTTAAGTTGAGGAGACTTCAGCTCAGCGCCATGTCCTTTCTTAATGGTAGTTGTTACTTTTAACTATCTTTATCTTTAAATTATTTGCAATTCGTGTCGATGATTCATAATGTGCTTACCTTTGAGAGCTATCATAGATTTATGCCTAATATTATATCAGAATAAACCATGTGTTTGAGTAAAGTGGATATTAATACAGCCATATCGCGTCTTTTTATGATGTGAGGTTTGCTTAGAAATGAAAATCCTTTTTGGTAGTGAACATGGAGCGGTGGCCGTCAAGGCTTCAAGGAAGGCGCATCACAAGGGAGAGTTTCCCATGTGAGTGTTAAAGACATGGCGAGTTAATTAGGCCCCGCTAATTAATATCGATTGAGCAATGTGTGCTCGCATACATTCGCCGACTCCACTACACAGAGAGTTAAATAATAATAATAGGAGTGTGTATTTTACTCCGCATTTGCCGAAGGGAGTCGGAGCGTTCAAGAGGCGGCGGTCCGCGTGAGAAATCTGAGTGTCCTACGAAGGCCGAAGCTCGACGGCCTCGTGCCAATGCTACCTCTGCATCACCCGGCAGCGACGGCAATTGGCGAGGAAAACCAGGGGCTACCGAACCTGTGCATAAAACAAACATTGATTAATAAATGCCGGTCTCAAACTCGAGGATAACTAATAGAAGAGAATAAACATAACCTCAAACCCTCATTCATGAATAAATAAGATAAATAAAACACCAATTCCAAAATTAGTTTTTATTTAACTTCAATTTGGATTTCTGTAATTTAATTATGTTTAGGTTTGTCTTCTATCTAAGATAAAGAGCCTTTCTAACTTAACCCTGATAAAACAGCTTTAAATGTTTAAATATAGTTTTAGTTGATATTGAAATTTTAATTTTTTTGATAATTAAAAAATATTCGACCAGAACTCATTACATACTTCAAACAAAAAATAGAAATCAATCAATAAATGACAATATTTTCTAAAATATTGTTTTATCTCTTCAAGATTTACAGCATGCAGTTCGCATTTTTTTAAATTCTTTGCATGGATGCCAATGCCAAGGTCCAAATTTTTTCTGTAGATAGCTTTGATAAAGCTCGAAAATAGAATAATAATAAAATACGATAATTTTGTGCATAAACATTATATTCTTTTTTCATCATAAAGGCTTAATAAATTAATAAAAATAAATAAATATTGATCCTTCTTAACCCTAGTCAAAACAAATGAACGTGGCTCAACAAGATTTAACGGAAATCCCCTGGATTTCCATCTCATTGCATAATATTGAATTTGGAATTTGGCCGAAGAGAGAATACGTGTTGGCAAGATGAGAGGCCTGCTGTTGAGTTTGTCTATCAAGCCCAGTATATTTCTTATGGGCATCAATATAGCTCTCGTTTATGGCCATTTGTTGAACATAAGGATGTTGAGATTGGGGAAGCAGCAGGAGGTTTCTCCAGCCTGTTGAATTCCCTTCTCTCTCCTCCTAACCCTATAAATTACTAAAATTGACTTACATCTCCTGGAACGGTTAATGACTTCTTCAACAGCGACAGCAAAGGAGCCACGGCGGGAAGGTGGGAGGGAACGGGGCATGGCGGGAGTCGAAGGGGCCGAGCCCCTTCCTCCTTCTTCTTCTAGGACTCCGGGTCGGTCGCTCTGGATTTCGAACTTTCAATTACATGCGGACAAAATTAGTGTTGTGGAAAGCGAATGAATAACCCACCTGAGCCGATCCTCGGCGCGAGGTCGGGGCTGACCTACAGGTAAGCTGGGAAGACGGAGGTCCCAATGTACCAAGAACTTCCCATGCAACCTCAGGTCGCAGGAGACTTTGACAAGGACTGCTCTGTCCCGATGAATCAAAGTCCTCAGCGTCTTCTTGAGAACCAGAAAGAAATTCTACGTCAAACAATGACAAATGAAGCTTGAGCCAAAGCTAATTAAATTTTGTTATATGCGAGGTAATTTCTAAATTAGAAGTATATAAGGATATTAATTAACTCGCTAAACTTTTTCATTAATATTACTAGCATAGGAAGAAAGAGCGTTATTGATCTTCATTAAACTCTTTACTTCTTTTTTATTGCGTGTGTGTAGTTATCTAATCATGGATATATCAATATATATAACTTTTTTGGTATTTTCTGACTAAAATGGAAATAATCTTGAGTTTTCGTATAAAAATAAAAAGCTAAAAATTGATTAAGTTTATTTAAGAGTCTTTCTATGTCAGATTTCTAGTGCATTTCGTGTATTACACAAGGTAATTTAGTATTTCGAGTGGCTATGTTCGTAAATTCGTAACGTTTTGAGAACATTAAATCAGACGTGTAATAGGCAGTTGTTTTATCAATAAAATATTAGAGATAAATATTTGTTGAAATAAAATTATCTTTGAGCGTGTAGATTTATTTTTGATTTGACCTTCCTTTAAAACTTTTTGATGAATGGAGTTTGAGAGATTTAGTGATCATGTTAATGCCTCCAATATTAAATTTATGACCTCACATTAGGAAAATTAGGCATTTAGGAAGGGATGGCGAGTGTGGTTTTTGGGTACGGACGTACTTTGAACTCCAGAGGAGATTAGGTCATAAAGGATTTATAAGAACATTAAGACCACTTTCGTGGTATTAAAGATGAAGGAGAGTGATAGTGTGAAGGAGGAACAACTTTCCTATTTTCCTACTAGCTCCTATAATATTTCACGTCAGAGATGTAAAAAGATGTTTGCTCTTCTATTTGCGAATCCTCTAAACTAATGATTTTCCAGCCTGGTGGTTTGAGTGACTAGCAAAGGACTATACAATTTGTTCTCAAGGTATAGGATCGAAATACCACGACGAGAAGCACACGAATTTGGCGTGAATTGATTGCACACGTTGTAAACGAGAAAAGGGAACGATGAGAGACGGGGAGCAAATTGAGGGAGAAGCTAATTGCCTTCTGATTCTGAATCACAATTTTCAGTCCTCTTGCGGTAAAATCAACGTCAGCCGCTCCGAACTTCACATTTGATAATGATAAACGGTGGTGAATTAGGGAACGAAATCCCATTATCTCTTATTAATCTTAATTGCATCCTTGAAAAAGTTCGGAGGAAGGGGGAGCAAAAGCATATTTTCGTATTCTGGGCCTGAAAGTAAAAAAAAGAGCTCATTACCGGACTGGGATTGAGAGCTGTTAGCAATTCGGTGCATGCGGAGCCGCCGGGCAAGATCGACGGCGGAAGGCGGCGTATTCGGAGAAGAAAATAGAGAAATGGAGCCCCTGTGTGTGGAAGACCCTTTGGAACTGAACGGGACCCAAACGGCCCGATCGTCCAGAGAGACCCGCCCAGTGTCAACTGAAAATGGGAAATGATTACCCAATCACATTTTTCTCACTTTCTCATTGAAATACCGTGGGCTTCTCCAATAAATTCGTTAGCTCGGGCAAGCTCAATGACAAGCCAGGAATCGAAAAGATCCTCGCTGCTCAACCCTGTGAGAACTGCCGATCCTCCAACTCTCGTCGCTCCGCATTTGTCACCCCTGGAATTTGCAAAATCCCGTTACACCTCCGTCCCATATCTCATCATTACAAAAGGTCACATTATCATCAGCCCAGTAACTCCACTATAGGTACACTTTGTATAAACCGCCCCGTAATATCCTCCTTTTTCATTCAAAGCACCGGCATTTGCCGAGCGAAATTCTTCAAATTTCTCAAATAACATTCTCATCATCCCGAAAGTGTGATGGGAATGAAAAGGGGCGGTTTGCGGAGAGTTCCATTAGAGTAAGCATAAGTCTCCATGTGAGTGAAGCTTAAAAGGGAATTACAGGCGGAGAGAAACGGTGAGGTCGGAGAGGTCGAGCGTGTTCGCGTCATCGAGTCCAAAGGAAACGTTTGCAATCCCGACTTCAAGAGTGTTATGAACTTCATCGTGGAAGAGGCGGAGTTGAATTCGCCCCTCGCCCTGGAAATTCCAATATCCTTCACTCACTCATCTTATCAAGGAAAGACTTTATCTAGGGAAAAGGGCCTCGACCGTGAAAGGAACAATGAAAGCTCTGAAAGGGAAAAAGTGAAAATCAAATCGGCGTGTGTGAAAAGGGAAAGGAAACAAAAGAATTCATCATCATACTTCTCCATCCCTCCTCACTTCCCCTCCACCTCACATTGTATAACTTGGGTGTGGAAGGAGCTTAAAATATATCATAAGGAGCGGAGGACTAGGCTCAATTATTATGTGATTAAAATTCAGGAGAGAAAATCAATAGTTTCAATAGGAAACCCCGACCACGACGTCTTGACTTTCTCTCTTCCCACATAGCGGGAGAGATTCCTGGAAAGATATCATGCTGTGGGAATCAAAAATAGATCGCGGCTCACGATATACATGGGAGGATGAGAGAGAACCCGTTGAGCCTTGAGAGGATTTTCATCTCTTCTTGTTTAAATGTCTGTATTTGAGCCGGTTGAAGTTTTCCCTTGGTGAGGTAAAAGAGGAGGATTAAGTTCCTTTATTAGGTCTATTTCCCTCAATGCGGACTCGGCGGGTCAAGGGCGGAGGAGGATGATGATGATATTGGAAAGGTGGGTGGTATATGTATAAGCCAGGCGGCACGGCCGGGCCCGGACGGATCGATGGAGGCTACAGGTCTGCGGCCCGGGCTTTCTACGCACCGGCAGTCGAGGGAGCCTCCGCCGCGTGGGGCTCGTCACCTCCTCCGTTTCGCCTTCGTACTCGCTCTCCGACGTCGACTCCCTGCTCAAATTCAAACCCATAAATTCACGTATGAAGTGGAGTGAGAGACAAATTGATCCCTCCGTCAACAGAACTACTACTACTTCCACTACACCTTCACGGTATGATCTCACCGGGTATGAAGATAATGATAATTGATGATGAATGGGCGGATTAGGACTCGGAAGCTTCGCGCTATGAAGCCGGTTCCTTTTTTCTCAATTGAGTCAGGTGGGGCATAATTGACTCATTTGATCCTCATTATGTTCATTACGTGACGGCTCTTATGCACGGAATCATAACGTGATTAAAATTTCGTGTCTGAATGCATTCAAATGTCAATCTGACATTTGAACCTACTCCTCCTATTCATTCCTTTTTATTCTCTCCGCTCGCTAACGTTTGTTCACTCTCGAGTACACACGTCCATTTGTATCTATTAATTTGCCCTTTCTCTGGTAAATAGTAGTAAATGTCGTTATATTCATTTTTAATTAATTAAATGTCAGCGTTTATTAATTTTTCCCTGCATCGATCATCGCCCTCTCATTCTAATATAAATCAGAAAGCATAATTGAACAGATTTTTAATTATTTTTGGGAAATGAAATGCAACTGGAAAATCCAATTATCTAAAAAAAAATCCTCTGGGCATTTTCAATGCCAAATTGGCTCTTTTTCGTTTCAGACTACAAAAACATAAAGATCCTTTATGCTATTTTCAGCTAACAGGGAAAGTTTCCTTTTTTGTTAAATATAAAGTCAAACTTACGCATCATAAGGTGATATTGTGATTTCAACAGAGTCTGCCGGGGCATCCAGGACTCTCGTAACTTCTTCAAAAGTAAGATTTGATAGTCGAACGCCATTCCAAGAGATGACCGTGTCGCCTCGCCGAATGCCAGCAAAATCGGCTGAGCTACCTGCAGTCACACGAGCTACCCGCGCCCGTAGTTTCCCTAATTCCATTCAAAAACCACATATTACGATTTGCCCATCTCCTCATTGGAAAGTTAATCTTCTTAATGAGCGTTACAGAATGATGAACAAAAAGGGTTAATGTAGCAAGAATGTCCGAGTCGCATATTTTAAATATGAAATCTAGCAAAGGTTATCTGCATATAGGAAAGAAAAAATTGACTTTGTTGGTCACTATCTCACGTTTTCCCTTACCAGGTGCCTTGTCATTCGAAGAGCAACCGCCCACCACTCTCAGACCAAAGCCTCGAGCTGGAAAAAATTAATTTCGTTGAGGACAAACACAAACGGAACTGAAAGTTTACTTTGGTAGCCTCTGTCTTGAGGATCTCTCCGAAGTCGAACAGTTTTGGTCCGTTCGGGTTGTGAGGGTTCTTTTGAAGAGGAATCCACGTCATCGATGACAATTTTAATGGCCTCTCCATCCGTTGAACTACCCTGCCTGCTGACGTGCTCTCTAAAAAATCATCTCTTGTCCAATCCCTTTACAAGATTCTGAGCAAATAATCTCGCGTCTTATAAGGTTTCTTACACTGGCTTGTTTGGCTTTTTGCTTTCTTCGTTGAGTTCGGCAATTGTATTCTCGGACAATTGGATAGGTTGGCGAATATCGCATGAGGATCGTCTGAAAAGTGAATCTCTTAACTAAGCGCATCTCTAATTTAATTCTAAACGGTTAAAGCTTTCGCGTTGAAAGTGTTAGTGATTAATTAATGTTCAATCAGACGCGGTAATAATTATTAAGTGATTGGCGTTCTAAATTTCTAAAATGCACAAGATTGAAATGTTAAAAGAGTTAGTTAAGCTAATAGTCTACTACAACTAATTAACTAAATAATGATATTGTGCTTACAAGCTTCTGCAAAAACCTAATTGTACTTTAATACAATTTAGTAAACGTGGTTGAGGGAAACTAACCTCGCCCTGTTTGCCGGCACGTTGAGGTTCCCCTCGGATTGCCCACGTTCTCCTAAGCTTCGTTGCCGTTTTACTTTGCTTGGTTTCTTTTCCTCCTCTTTCTTTATTGTAATCGGCGGAGGCGGCGGCTCTTCTTCCGCCTTCTATTGTTTAAACTAGTCTGTAAACTAAATACCTACCGACCACGTACACTATTTCTCATATCTCTAAGTAGTAAAATGACTAAAATCAAGTGAAAGATGCAGAGTTTGAAGAAGAGAAGCCTGACCTTTGAAATGTCAGAAGCGGAAGCGGCCGCGTTGAGCTCATTGAATTTTTTAATATCTCGAAGTGGAACGTCGGAGTGGCGACGAACGTCACTAGCTTTTGGTGCGAGCAAAAGAACTTCCGTCTCGGAATCAGCACGCTTTATTCAATTAGCATAAAAAATTCCCAGTTTTCAACAACGAATCAATACAGAGTTATTAAAGGCGGATTGAGCTCAAAAACTTACGCCGCTTTCTTTTAACCGTCTTGCGTCAGGAGATTTACGGAAACTCGTGGAAAACCCTAAAAAATTCCATTATACCAAGGATGCACCGCTTGTTTTTGTATGAAAATTTTAATTTAATTATAAATTATGCTACTTATGCGCTGTTTACAGATTCAAATGTTAAGCCTGGAAGTCTAAACACTTGTAAAAGCGTTTTGCAGAAGAGGTTTATCGAGAAGGAAAATTTAGACCGAATTAGAATTGTACGGCCATTTGACAGGAGGAAAGGATGAATATGCCTTGTCTTTTGATGAATCCTGTTTCCGTTTGACTTGCATCAACAAAGTCCAGACTGCCCCCTTATTAGCATTTTTAAAAGACTTGAAATTTTAAATACATACTAAGATAACCCTACCCATTTGAATCTGTGAACAGCGCATAAGTAACATCATTAATAATTAAATTAAAATTTGCATAAAACTACAAAAACAAGTTGTGCATGCTTGGTAATCTCACTCATCAATTCCATCTTGTGTGTATGTATTTTATTTAACATCCGATCACATTCAATTTCCGTTATGCTTCCTTACATCCCATGTGAAAACACACAAAGAAAACAAACAGGAGAGAACAGCCTGTTCAAAAGAATCGGGTTTCAAAAAAAGAAGGCTCACCAGCTCCTTCAAGAGCGTCACTTTCAGCAATTCCAATCTTCACTCGTCTGGCGATGATAGCGATGCCTTTCCGCCTTTAAAAAAGGGATAGCGAGTCTCAAAAGAAAATTGTTTTTCTCTGAACCTCTTACCTGCACACGCTGCAGCGCCAACTCTATAGATAAAAAGGTCAAAAAATCCCATTAGTATGAATTTTCGAGCTCCATGATGGCGGTGGAATATTTTGGATGAAAAGGAGGACAAAATCCGTGAAGGGAAAGGAAGTAAAAGGGAGATTAGAGCTTATAGGAAGAGAAGGGTCTGCCACTTGTTGCCAATCGATCTCACCTGGCTGGGCTCGGCCGTCGCGTAGCTCCCACAGTCCTCGCATACCTAAATAATCCTCAACGTGACCATTCCTATAGGCTTCTCTCGATTTCACAAACTTACCTTCAATGAACACTCGCCGCACTCCCGGAAGAACTCATCTTCTTTGATTGACTTCATGCAGACTCGGCAACGACCAATCTCAACGGCCCTTTTAATATTTCAAATATTCAAGCCACATCATTTTTATTTTAAAAAATTCCACTCAATTCATAATAATAGCTTTTTTTTATCAAATGTGAAATTATTAAAAAATATAAATGAAAAATATATTAATTAAATAATTATTAAAAATTCATAATAAAAACATTTTGAAAGAAAACAACAAGTAATTTGAAGAAATTTATTTATCCGAGAGTATTATTTAGTAGAAGCACAAGGTCGAATTGGAAATCGAATAATCGAGCAGAAAATAATATTTGCACAACAAAAAACAAAAGACATGGAGAATAAAAAAATTAGTCAATCGAGAAAAAAATGTGAATTACGTCGGAGTGACTTCTTTTTGTACAAGATTGATTTCAGGTGTGGGTAATGGAGCCGCTTGGGCTGGCGGTCTCTGAAGGCGGGATGAAACAGTTTCCTGTGCCTGCTGCAATGTTTGCCTGAGCCTCCCGATTGCCCCAGACGGTGGCTGGCCCTCCTCCGTCGTCGCCACCATCTGAGAAAGTGAATTAAAACTCTGTTTCCACTTCCTAACGACACTTGGCAGTGGAGAGGGAATTGTCCGATTCAAATCTCACCTTCCTGACACTCGAGACGAGAGAGAAGACATTGTTAGGTATCATATCCTTCCGAGTCAACAGGTTCCGGGGGCTCTCGGAGGAGCACCAGGACTCGACTGGAACATTTCCCCGTGAGTGTGAGTAGGACATGCGTCATTGGGGCCTTGCAACAATGATCGATTCTCCCTTCCATGGTAACTCCCCAATAATACCCGGGACACCCTCAATGCTCTCGCGTCTTCGGTTTCCTCGCAAGGTCCAACCACTACACTCCCAACTCAAACCACATTCGCCCGTATCCACAAGTATGTTGAGGGGTAATTCGGCGTGTAAAGAGACAACAGGTCGTTGCACGAGGTCGTTCGGTTGCATTTGCTAATAAATAAATGACTAGAAGGATGCCAGGGTGTGTTTGTATAAAGGAATAATATATCGAGTTCATTTATTCACGAGTTAATATGTAATAATAAGTATTTTGAGCTGGTACGAGGATCCTAAGGCTGAGCCAACTCTCTTGATTGTAATACGAATTACACAGTAGTACATTCAATAGTAGTAATATACTTTTTTTCTTTTTTTACATCTCTCTTCTATCAATTAACTCCTATAATAGTCTCGTTAGAAAATTCTGGTGTCGTTTAAGCAGTCCTGGTCATAGGTCAGCAGTCAATGACCTGTAAGGATCAAAATGCAAAATAAGTCATCTTCATTTAAAATAAGGTCAAGATACTCAACTCACTTCCATCCTGAAGGTGGGCGGCGGGTCATCCGTGTCTCCGATTTCCTCGGCTACATGGCCGCGGAACTCGGACACCTGCAGAACATTTCAAAAGAAGGGAATTTAGAACGCGGCTTTTTTGCTTCAGGACTCGTACATCATACATAGGAGAGTGAAAGCGAACACAGAATTAAAACACAAAACAAATCCCAGTAGATTCTCACGAATCTTCGACAGAATTTTTCATTTCCCACGGGTTTTGAGCTACGCAATAGACTTTGCACATGTACGGAACGCGAGGCCTTTGGAGGATGTATGCTCACTAATGTTGGCTACAACTTTGTTAGTCTGAAGTGAAAGCTGAATGTTCAAGCATTTCTTATTAGTGTCATTCGTGGTTCGCTCCTTTCATTATTCATTCTGAATTCCAAAATCTCGGGAGTTCTCAAATATTAACGTCTCTATATTATTATGTACTACCAAGTAGTTATAGGCCAATTTATTTTCCTTCCATCTGGTCATGGCATATTTATTCACTAAAAGTTTTCTAGTCTCGGAAATTTGAAAACTATTAAATAAAGCATGATGCATTTTTATTGAAAATTTGTCATTATTATGGTGTGCATATATTGAACCAAGAAACTTTGGAAAAATTTTCAGTAGTTGGTAACTACTACATAGGATTTCCAATGGTTGGAAAATTTTAAACACGGCAAAAATAATACTCGGTTAAAAAATGAAAAGCCCTTAATGATATTTTCCAACTTGACGTTTCTTAACGTTCCTCAAATTCTGACTCATATCTGTCTATATAATATTTATAGAATTAATGGAAAATTAATTAAGCAAAATTGCGAAATATGAACAGACTCCTAATCTAAAGGCAATAAAAACTTGGATAAACAATCGTTTAACGGCCCATATCACTGTACTGATAACGAGGCATTTTATTGATTTTTATAGGCTTTTACTAAAGTTTAATGTGCTACTAAAACCCTTACTTTTTAGTAATTATTCTTATATATAAATTGTTAATTAGTGCATTCATATTCTTTTCACATTTGTTCCATACATAATAAATGAAGTGATGTAACCTCAACAGTGTGTTCATAATGTCAGAGGAGTTGTTTAGAAGGAAACATCCTATAATTCTCCAAAGTGAATAAATGATAAGGAGGTCTTTCGCGGAGCTGTGAGTTTTAAGTATTAATGAGAGGAAACGAGATATATTACACTACTAGTTAGAAGAAAATGTAAAGTAGTGAGGGAATTACGGTTAATGGTTAGTCGGGGCGAGCGAAGCAGGAAGTGAGCCAGCGGACGGGAGCTGAGCCCTCGGATACCTCGTAGTCATCCATCATGGGCCGGGTTGAGGCCGCCGTGTCAATTCTCCTCATGGTGGTTGAAGCAGTTCTCTCTCGTCCGCTCGGTCCTCTCAACCCAAACACTGTCATGAGCCAAATGATGACAATGGGGGCGATGCCGGTGAGGATGAGCGTCAGCGCAATGCCCATGGCCCAACCTGGAAACTCAACATCCACCGCTTTACCCTGAAATAGAAAAAAAGACTCATTGTAGAGAGAAAGGCGAAGAGGATTAAAAATGTACTAGGTGAGCTGGAGGGAATCCAAGAATAAAAAAAACTATATAAAACCTCGCTATATCTAATATCTATAACTGTCAACAATTGAAACCTGTAGAATTGAATGAGACAAATCATATCCGTATATCATACTTATTCTTTACACCTTATGACATTTATAGCCACTTTCACTTGAGTCGAGTGCCCGAGGATTTAGGGAATCTAGGCTTTCTTGGAATCCGATTTCAATTTTACTCCTTTCGAGCGCAATTTACTATTTTCTCCACTCCAGTTGAACAAAAGCGTGCAGGAAACCATTTGAAGTTTCCATTCTCCCATTTAAACCGTTATGTCTTAAAGAGTGGAATAAATAAGAAACGTGATGTTACAATGAGTATATATACATATAAGACATTAGCATTTTTAAGGTATTTCCTTAAGGCATGTCTCTTATGTAAAGAAAGAGAAAGATATTTTATTTTACTATGCTTCGAAACTTCCATGCTTTCTAATGAGTATCCTGTAAAATTGCCTAATTGTCAGAATACAATCTCTTAAAGTATTCCTTGTTGATTACAAGAAAGCGCGTAGTTCAATTTAAGATGAATTTTCAATGAAATTTGTGTAATAATCAATTTCAATCTTCTTCCGCTTCTTCCTCTATTGATTTCTCTGATACGCTTAATAACTAAAGTGTCTCATTTGATCAATTATATGAGATATAAATATTGAATAGGCCTAATTTATCAGTATTAGAACCTTTTTATTTACTAGTCAAGTAAGATTAGTATATATTTTGCTCAATAGCAGATAATGTAAGGACTAAATGCAAAGGAAGTTGGTCCATGTCTTTGCTTTTAAAGGCACTTTAGAAAAGAGAATCTTATTAAAGTGAAAGCAGGGAAAGTCATTAGCATAAGTAATGAAGTAATTTAATTTATGGCTACATTAATGTATCGCAATACCCTATTTACTATTGGTACTATATACGGAATTTGCTCTTTGACTTGTAAAAATCCTTTCAGACATTAGATTACTCAGAATCCTTCTAGTTTTATAAATTCAATTACAAATTAATTTGGAATAATTTTCATCTTTTATAATTTTGTGCGTTGAATTTAAATTAATTTGTTATCAATTTTCTGAATGTAGAAATGTAAGTATAAAATCGATTTTGAAGGTTTACCTCATCCTTGTTGTAGGCTTTATATGTTGGAGGCGTTCTAATTTTCTCAACGAAAGACCCAATAAGGAGAAAGACAAGAAGAATGGGTCCTAAAAATTGAAAAAAAGTTAAAATAGGGCAATAGTAATAAGCATATTATACAGAAACTGCTAAACGTCTCAAGTTTTTAAGACAAGGGGGACTCGAATTACAATAACAATGCGAGATTATAGAAGTGTTAATTATTTTATCTTTACCAACAAATCTCCAGGTAATTTGCCAGTAAAGTCCAGGATAATATCCGGTCATATAATGAATGTCCTCAGAGAACCTAATTGATATTCAAAAACGATCATTATCATTACTCGTTTCCCTTATGGCACGGGGAATAATTCTCAAGATTAAAATATTATGACTTCAACCTTTTATGTCCGTAGATATACATGACGGAAACAATCTCTAGTAAGGCAATGATGACTAGGCCAGTAGTCGAGGCATAGCCATCGAATAGGCCAACCCAATACTCTCCTGCACCCGTTACAAATATCGTCCCTGCGACCAATGAAATAAAGCAGACCACGGCTAGAAAGTCAAACAAAATCATGATCATTGTTAATTTTTGTTACATTTCTTTGAAATAGAAGAGTTCCATTTGAAAAAAGTATCAAAACAAAAGTAATTTCATGGTGAAATATGAGAAGTTTTACCAGTAAGAATTTCTTTTCGAACTCTCGAGAACATTGGGGCTTGAAAAACGGTTGACACAACTCCTTCCATCGTTCCAATTTGGGATCCAATTCCTAGGGCCAAGAGCATCATAAAGAAAATGATTGACCAGAAGGGTGGGAAAGGAAGTTCGACGATGGCTTGAGTGAAAACGACAAAGGCCAGTCCTGTTCCTGACGCAGCGTCGTTTAACTCCTTTTCCAAACTAAAATAAAAAACAAATGCCGTCATGAAATATGTTTATTTATTAAATCAATTCCTCCACGTATTTTTAGTATTTTGAATTATTAATAAAAAATTCCAACCTGCAATTCTTCATTTGTGTGTTAGGAAGAAAAACTTGCTCTTGAACTATCCTGTCATATTCTAAATCAGGAATAGTTTGTATTGATGTTAAATTATAAGTAGGATACAGTTCCACTATTGTCCTTTTGTTGCTGAAAGTGAAAAAAAGTTTAATCATCTTGTAAATTTAATTAAAAATTTTAATTAATTAATTTTTCTCAGAATTAAAAAATGTCATTCACCCATCCGTTCTTTCATTAATCATTCAATATTAAATTCATTATTATTTAAACATCATTGTTCATGAATAATGTAAAGCGAGTATCGTAAATTATCATACTTATGCTTTAATGTATACCTAAACAAATCAATTTTAATTAACTCAAATGTAAACAGTAATTTCTATCAAACATGAAGTATATATATAACTTTTGTCAGACATAAATAAATTAATAGCTTATGCTTATAATAATCGTTAAAATGATTTTTTTTTATCTATTGTGAGATATTCTAAACCCATTAAATTTATTTAATTACTGGTGATAATAAATAAATATTGATAATGAACGTCTCAAATTTAAAGTTTAATGGATTCTAGATGTCTCATGGCTTCAGGAAAGGACATTATTCCTCAACAATGAATGAGGTGAAGGGTCAAAGAACGGCTTTTATGAAAAGGTGGATATTGGAAAAGTATGGGAAAATCCTATTAGACATGTCTTTATGTCTGAAAGGAATCCAATATACAAACTTCGTGTACCTTATAGATAACATGATTGCTTTACTATTAGACATAAAATTAATGACTTTCAGAGTATACGTGTACGTGCTTCGTTGTGAAAAAGTTTCTGAGAGTATTCAGTAAAGGAAAATCCTTCTTCTTCGTGTCATCATTCTAACGTTAAGTATAATGTTATAAAGTTACACTGTCTTGACAGGAGTCATTCGAGCAGAACATATCTAATATGATTTTCAATGAAGATTTCATTTGAAGACTTTATCGTTTGGTCGATGATCAATTTTCTGCATGAATTGTCTTTATGTACTTTCATAAATTACAAAATTATATAGATTTTATGATATTCCACAATGTGTCCATGTCCAAAATATATCAGAAATATGGGTGTCCTATTTGTCCATCAGCATGTATTTTCTCACTTATGGATTCATTTTTTAAAATAGAACTTGAGTAATACTATTTATAACTTTACATGTATTGGGTAGGTATATTTATACAATATACATAAATGGATAAAATATCCTGGAACCGTTTGCATAAAATAATAAAGATTATTATTAATCCTGGTCATTTTCTCAAAAAGCTCTCGATTTAGCAAAATTGCACTTATCAATGTGCAAATGGTATATATGATTTTGTAGAACCAAAGAATTTCTTATATAAATCAATTCTTCCTTTGTGAAACGTCATTCAACTTGATTTTTGAGGGTACATGCTTGACTATTCAAAAAATGTTCAAACCTTAAGAAAAACGATTGGAAGACAATGTTTTAGGACTTAAACCAAAGTTATATATGCTTCAAGTCATATAATAAGGCCGGTATACCAATACAATTTTGAAAGGATGGAAATATAGCAAGGATGTGTGGATTTTGACATTAAAGAGAATCTCTCAAATTCCTCCAATATTTTTTCGGCGAGCCCTTTAGCCTTTTCTATATAACAGTAAAAACTTGGAACAGAGAAGAACTCTTTTTTGTGTGAAATTCAGTAGACAAGGAGCCAAATTCTTTCGAAATTCTCAAATAGTTTGCAAACAGCATTAACATATAGCGAGTATGAAGGTCTATTCGGATCTTTGCTTTCTTTTGAGTCAAGATTCTTGCCCTTTGATATACCAGACGATGAGAAAATGACTCACAATGATCAAACACTTTTCCTTTTAGGTGAGAAATATTTGAGATAGCAGTGGTTAAAATTTAAAAAGTAAAAGTATTAAAAAATTCTTTGTATGTTATCATTAAAAACTTTTATGAACTCTTAGAATTGCCGAGTATTACGTAGTTTCCAATATTTACGTAAGTTTTAATGCGAAGTTGAAAGTTCCTCTGATGCGTAAATGCCAAAGTTCCCTTTGTATTTGTTCTTTAGAAAGACTTTACAAGTTGAGCTAAAAGTAATTCCATTTATGGAAAACTTAAAACTTTAAATAAAACACAGAATCAAAGACAAATGTCATAAAAAAGTAGGCAATTCAATCAAACTGAATATAAAATGTCCATTCATTCGGAATGTTTGTAATAAATGCAGAATTTAATCGCAATAGCGAAGACTCACTGTTCAATGCATCTCTCGTGAATGACCGTAGCCTTGAATCCCAATACAGAGAAGATTACAGCGGAAGCGAAGATTGCTGTGAGAGCGTTCGTCATTGTCACAAAAATGACATCCTTGACACAATTGTTATTCGTCTTGTTGTATGAGCCGAATGCGATGAGAGATCCAAACGCAAGTCCAAATGAGTAGAATACCTATGAAAAAGAATACATTTGTTAAATAATATGCTTTAATAAATAGCTATCCTATTCACTAAATGCCTGCAACATAAAGCATAAATAGTTACAGCATAAATTATATAATGTCAATTAATTTGAGCTTAAATTACTTTATAATGAGAATTAATTTTTAACTTAATTTTGCTTATCGTTAGCATAATTTTTAAATTGAAATTGAAAGACTTAAATTGTAAATACATTAAAAAGAGTAATACATATATTTATTTAAAAAATTGTGACAATAACGTAATAGTAGTACATTATGTTTGTTAGCTTATTTGTTTAATATTTGTTCTAAAAGGTCTTTTGTGAGTGTATTTTTAAAAAGAAAAATGTATAACAATAGAAAATGTGGTGGAAAAAGTTTATTTGTACCTGCGTGGCGGCATCAAGCCATACTGCAGGTTCAATAAGTTTCTCCATCTTCGGAGTGTACATGTGAATGAGACCAGCCCCCGCCCCGCGTAGTGTAACTCCCCGGAAGAAGAAGATGATGAGGACGACGTACGGGAATATAGCCGTGAAATAAACCACCTGCACCGACGTTAGTTTTTTTAAAACAAACACTTGAATGCTCTTGCCTTTCCACTAGACTGGATTCCCCGCATTATGATGAAGTAGACCAGCACCTGCAATTAAATATGGATGAGCATATTTATGTATGAGATGGGAAATGAAGGAATAATTGTCCGTACCCAGGCGATGAGGAGACAGAGGAACATCCACCACTTCACGCCGCCCGTCTCTTCTATAGAGGATGAAATGTCGAGAGCTTCCCTGTACCAGAAGTAGCTCGTCTCACTCGACTTCTCGCACTCGGGGATTTTCATTGAAGTTGTCTCGTTCAACTCCAGATATGGGCATTTTGACCAAGGGAGTGGACTCTGGCAAAAGAATTATCATATCGTCAGTCCGCAATTTTCTCTTTTTCTCTCACCTGGAAGGAGTGGAAGAGAAAGAAGATACACCAACAGATCACTGAAATAGACAAAATGTTAAATTTTCCCTCTTAAAATCCTTTTTAACTATTTTTAATTGGAATTATCTTGAATAATGCTATTTAAAATTGTTCATTTTACCTGAGTTGTAGTAAAGTCCAACAAGGAACGCTGAAATTATATTTCGCATACAATTAATTTATATTAATCAATAAAAATAAAGTTAGAAAGTAAAGATAACTAAGTATTTGCTTTATTGTTTGTGCAATTCTTGAGTTTATTTATTAAATGGCTTTAACATGTGTGTGAAATTTAATCTTATACTTATCAAACTCAATTAAAAACTATTTTAATAAGCCTAAACCACCTACTTATGTTGGCTTCAATTTTATAAAAGAAAGTGCATAAGAAATGTTATCGAGTTCTAAGAAAGGAAAAGCGTTGAATCTCACGTGTTACGCTTCAGTTACATAAAGGATTTAATATTTGAGTCATAAATGATTTCAGAGAATTGTGAGTTTAGTTGAATGTTAAGTTGAAAAAGGTTGGTCACAACAATAAACTCTTTCAATGCTCTGCATGTATAGATAATGTCTTTAAGGATAAAAATATGTGTGTGGCGAACGGTCCACGCGTAAAAACGGAGGAGAAAAATGTAAACATTCAACTCACGTCGTCTGTGTTTGTGAGATAAGCGTATTTAAGGAAAGGATGAAGGCGAGGAACGTGACAATTGAATAACCGGCGGGGTTCCACTTGCCTACAATCGTTGAAGCAAGGCCGATGCCGCCGATGGCAGGGTGGATCATTTGCCACGCGCCTAGGGATCCTGTCCTCAGTCTCTGCCCGATTCCGAGCTCAATGAGAAGGAGCGGGGCTCCTTCGAGGAATATCATCACGATGAAAGGGATGAGGAAGGCACCTGAACAAATTTCCACAATCGCTTTACTCTGTCTGGCCTTTGACCTTCCACTCACCGCCTCCATTCTGTTGGCAGAGGTAGGGAAACCGCCAAATGTTCCCGAGCCTACAAACGAAAAGTTGTTAAAACTCCGAGAAATGAGCCTCCCTTTGTCTCCAAATTACCCGACGGAGTATCCCACAATTGAGAGGATGAATTGAGTCTTGTTTTCCCATCCTTGCGGCGGGTCTTCAGGCGGGTTGAAGGCGGGATCCGTAGGGACCTCGCGCATCTCGGACCGCTGCTGCTGCTGTTGCTTGTCCATGTCGGGCCGAGGCTGGAGCGCGTCTGGCACGCGTGGGGCGGACGCATGAGCAGCCTCGCTATTTCCGGACCAGGTAGCCCCGCCTGACGTCACTCTCTCTCGGATCGATTATCCACGACGACGTAGTCTCTCCTAATTGCCCAATTACACTCAACTCAAATGAGATAACCCACACTCCATTAACATTGACCCTCGGTTGGCTTCTATCAGAGGACAGCGAGGCTCATTGGGAGGACCTCAGAATCTCTTCAGGGGAGAATCTCTTCCAATGCAGGATGCAGGCCAGTAGAGGAGGAATCGACCCACACGCGTCGACGATCTGCCTCAATAGGACCACTATTATTCCCCCTTCTCTCTTCGACCAAACGAAGAGGTGGATGATCAAACAATGTTATTAGTCCTCACTCTGATTCTCAACTCATTTGACTCCCCTTTCTATATCATTATGTAAAAATGAACATGAATGGCATAATTCAGGAGGCCGCTGCCAAGAATGGCACAGTGCAGGAGGGTGGATGATGATGATGCTTATTATAAAACTATTGCATCATTCGCCGTTCCGTCCGAGTTAAACCATCTTGGCATTCATGGGAAAAAAATTGTCGTGGATCATAAAGAGGAGGGGAGAGACGGAACAGTGATTATTTCCATGATAAGGCACAAGAATGTGTAATTAAACTCGGCTCGTCGTCGCTTCATGGTTTGAGTCCTGGCGCGACGAAGTGGACGAGACGGAAAAGTACAGAGTAAAATTCAATCATTTTTTTAACATCCAGACTGAGCATGGTGGAGCAGTGAAGGGGTGACGAAGTGAAATAAGAGATTAATAAATAGATAATGAAATGAAAGATGCCTCTATTT
The DNA here is from genome assembly GCA_009869795.1 of Neelides sp. FZ-2019. NCBI lineage: Eukaryota > Metazoa > Arthropoda > Collembola > Neelipleona > Neelidae > Neelides > Neelides sp. FZ-2019. Next base: position 132,158 of record VJMY01000121.1, read on the forward strand.
TGTCTTTTATCACTCAAGAGGAACGTTTGGGGAAAGCAGAGTGAGTTTCTCTACTGCGTCAACCTCTACCATCGCCCTTCCAGAACACAAGGCAGGAGGAGTGTTGGGAAATATCGATTGATTCACTTTCATTGAGCAAATTCTACGGCGTAGTTTCCTCCAGAGCCATGTGCTTCCTGCCTTCCTTCTCTTTTCTCCTCACGTCATGATTCATCTCTTGCAAAGTTTATATGCCTTAAACAAGGTAGACGTGCTTTCCGCACGCTATCTTATAATGCTCATATTCAAACCCGAGGAATTTGCGATCAGTTCAACTTTTGAAGAAATGTATGGTTTTCCAAGAATTCGTGCAACAGACCTACCATTAATAACCCGTTCGATGTACTTCCACTGCCAATCATAATTGACTACATTGCATTTGTCTACTTGAATGACAAAATTTAAGAAAAAGTTGTAAAGTTTGTCTTTAACTTATGATATCGCAGCATAAGAAATATGTATTATTCATTAGGTAAACTAAATGCTTTGATGTTTTTAGTTTACCCAATGAATAATGTTCTTATACTACACACGAAACACACTTAAAATATTTTTAACTTTAAGAAAAACTTTAATTTTTAACGTAAGAAGTAAGCATCAATTTGCAATTTGCATTCTTAATATGCATTTAATGTGGTGTAATACGGTAGAATATTATCTCATTTAGCAGAACAAAAGAGATCTTGAATATGCACTCGCTCGTATTTATTACGTAATCAACGTAAAAGCGTGGTTTAAAAGTTAAAACTCATATTGAACAATGTGAGTAATACTTGAATTCTTCATATTCTTATTGTATCAGTATTACATTAATGAATATGATTATATGAAGGAAGATTAATTAGTAGTAAAATTTAAGTAGTTATCATTAGTTATGCATGAGCTTGAAGCGAACTCCTTATGATGAAAGGGGTTCAATGCTTTGAGGAGCCCATAAACCCACGAGTTCATTTCCTAACATTAATTAATGAGAATATGTGATAAAATGCTGATACGAAGTTTTCCTCATATTACCAGTTAGCTCAATTGCTCCAGCCGACTTCAGCCTCGTGACCCTCATTAACAATTCATTGCCTCGACGTATACTGAGAGTACATGGAAAAGGCAATTTCTCTACATTTGGATCACAAGACGAAAGACTCGTTATTTAGAGTATAAAAGTAGATATTGGGCATTATTAGGTATTTCGTGTCTTTTGCATAATTATGCTTAGGTATGTTCAAATGAAAGGCCCAAAGTCGATCTTGCACTCCTCCTGTATTTTTACATTATAGTACTCTCAACATTGACTTGCCGATGATCAAATGCATAGACAGAAGGGTAGGAATAGTCGGAGGATTAATGAATCCCGTGTATGCAATGAATGTATATGGATGGAAAGAGTAAAAATAGTTCTCGTTTGGCAAAGATTTGCTCCGGATAAAAATAGGGTAGAAGTGAAGATGGGAAGTCATTTTTTGGGAACGGCGAGAGGAACAATCGGTGCAACGAACGACCCTTGGAAAAATACGAGATTTGTAAAAAGCAGATTATCATTCTAACTTTTACCCTCATTCACAATGCGGCAAGCGCCGGTTGTTTCTTCGAGGATTCAAATAGGAGGTCGGGTTATGCCGCCTTGGGTCAACGCTCAAAACAATGTAATTCTCACACCTTATTTCTTAATTATAATCAAGTTGGAATTCTCAGTGGTCATTTGAATTGCGATAGGTGAGAAGGAATTTTGAACAGCGACCTCCTCCTTTGCCCGTCTCTTCCCCGCCGGATGAATCCGATTATGAAGAAATTGATCATTTGCCCAGATACTCTAATACCGGACAAAAGAAACAAGGTTTATCTCTTACTCATAAATGTTGATTTACTATATTGGAATTTAATGTAAACAAAGATTCTCTTGTGTTTTTCATAGTCAAGAGGACTTGTGGCCTTTGTGGGAGTTCAAATCCTGTTGTCTCATGCGAATTGTGCAATGGGCAGATTTTTTGCGGGTTTGTATAAGTATTTTCATATTGCAATGATTATGGTTTACTACATAGATATACTAATCCTTTGCTCTTTCATAAACAACCTTTACATACAATCAATGCTAAAGTGATGATAAGATCAATGATTGATTCATTGTATTTAAATGTAAACAAAAACAGGTCATGCAACGACATGTACCACAGGCATCCCAAGCGAGCTAATCATTCACGAAAGGTAAGATTTCTACTTTAATTTGAGAATTATAACTATTTTTATCGTAGATGGAAAAGTTATAGTGGAAAAGATTAAGATTGAAGAAATAAAATATTGGATATTTTTTTAGCTCCTTCCGACACTGGACACACGGCCTCCTCTGCCACCAAAGACATTTTCTCCGTTTCCTCCACCAGTTCCTCCCCCTCGGAGGAGGCAGCGTTTGGCATCTGCATCAAGTTCACCGCAGCTGTCGCGGCGATTCATAGGTCTAGGCCTAATTCAAAGCTACACGCGAGTGACGTCCTTTTAGAATGGATTATTATAAGAAATATTGTGTTCGTATTACAGAAACGCCTCCTCCAACAACGCGACTCGTAACGACTCAATTTAATCCCTTTGGGAGTCTGAGAAGACTCGTTGGGTTTGGACAAAGGCCTCTTCCGCCTGTGCCACCACCGAGCCCACGTAATATGATCAAATAGACTTTTATTTATCATTTCATGTTTTAATATACCAAACATTTCATTTTATGACAATTGACAGAGTGATACATGTTCATTATACTTATCACATGGGAAGTGTATTGCATGAAAGAACTTTTGACACAACACACAAGAGCATTACTATTATCTTGATAAAAGATTCAGAAGTGTTCGTTATGTTTATTGCATTCTTGGTTACAATAATTTTTATATCACCCTGTGTTAAGAAATACAGTGTGATAATTTTAAGAATTTCTTTCAATAATTTCCGGTCGATATTACTATTACAATTCTACATGACCAATCGATATTTCGAGTACAAAACTTACAATTACAATTAGAAATTTATTTGTAAACTTGAGTTTTGACAATTCGACAATTCAAGAATACAAAGACTTAAATGAATAAACTTAAAGATGAAGTGTTAATAAAAAATTAATAAATACGAAATTTGACCAAGCATGCATTGGCTTTTGATAAACAATTCAAGTAAATTAATCAGATTGAGTAGACTTTAATAAGCTGATTTGAATTTAATTTGAGATATAAATTCAATTTTGTATCTATGTAGCTCCACAAGCATCCAAAGTCGGGATTCCTCTCACCGTCCTCGAAATGAGCCGAGGAAGTCGAGGGAGCCTTGCGAGCCTCCAGCATATAGTAAGTCTCAAATCTATTTCTACCATGCTATTAAATCTCTTTATGTAATGGGATTGTAAATCTAACAATGAGGATTCCTACAATGCTCTCTTATTTGAGATCAAAGAATGAAAGGAACGTGAATGTAATATGACACTACTACCCACGTATTTATATAATAATACTTCTACTTTGTCCAAGTAGAAAATGAAACCTTGAATGGTTCAGAAAGTTGGGTCGGAATGCAATAATAGGATCATGGGAGATTGCCCTAATATCATACGAATATAAATCTTTGAATGAGGGAAAATGAGGCGCAAAAGGGATCTTTGAGTCCTATAGAATATCAATAATGCCTTTCCTATATTTTACCCATTGACCTAACTTTTAGTTCATCGATCCATTAAAGAGTAGGATAAGCTCTATTTGAATTCGACATGAAACATTTACTATATTTATACTGACTTTTGAATCCTTAATCTTATTTTACATAATACGTAAATGTGGGTGTGTTATATGAAGAAGCAGGCAAGCCACGATAGCGGATACCCGGAATGGGACGAAGAACCGAGAAGATTCTCAACGGCAAGTTCGAGTCATTTTGGAACCCTTCAACGCCAGAACAATCATCATCATCATCCTCAGCATCATCAACCACTACAACATCACCAGGAATTTCGACCCCTACCAGGCCCACCTCTCCCGCCGAAACCCATCTTCCGCTCCGTCTTTGATTTGAGAGAAGAAGAGAACAGAGAGCAGAGGAGAGAAATGATGCCAAGAAATAATCGAGAATTAATGAGACCTTTTCCATCAAGAACAACTTCAACCCCACCACCGCGACCGCCTCCGTCACCTTTAATGATCATGAGGAAGGACCAGGAGGAAGTTATGGAGAGGCAGACGGATGATAGCGATTTCTCATCGGCGGATGAAACCACAATACAACCAAATCCGACTGGCCCTTGGAGTTGCACGTTTTGCACATTCATTGTATTGGTTTAAAACTTTTTAGACTTTTAATTTTAAAATCCATTTATTTTAATTACCTAATAGCCTTTTAGGACATTATTTTGGATCCAGTATGATGTATTAGTAATTTTTATATCGATGATGTCGATGACTTAACTTTTTCCATTGTATGATAAAATATTTGCTTTTCATTTAGAATCCAAGATCGGCTCGTGTGTGCACAATTTGCGCCAAAACAAACACCGTTTACAATGAATACAAAATGGATAAAAGAAGAAATAGCAATGAAGATTTTTATGGGAATTCGATCGTTCAGCAAAACCAGAGTATTAACCCCAAAACATGTATGCTTCACTATGATGGAAATTTATATTAAGTGTTAATTAACGAAAAGGGTAAAACACGTACTTAATGTCAAACAATGCAGTGACGACAACGGGCGTCGGGAGTTCACCACCACAGAGACAACGGGCTTTTTCTGAGGTTGTTCGAAAACCAAGTCCAAGTACTTTTGCTCACTCTCGGGGAACTTCACCGCCTCCGCAAGAAATTTCAACTCAGGTCAGTAAAAGTGTATTAACTTGATTGGAACTCCTACACACTAAATGATTGAAACGGCAGTCCGCCACTGAAACCACAGCCTCATTAAACAAAGGAAGGAAATGATAGAATTAACTAAACACTACACCTATAAAAAGCTCACGAGAGTTGAAATGTTCGTACATACATACATACATGAAATACATTCGTATACTGATTTGGTAATAAATATGGGATGTATGTATAAAAGCTCTAATAAAACTTATGCCTACTTTTTCATTTCAAAAGAAGCATTAGGCCGAAGAAAACCGTTGATCTAATGAAGAGCGAATATGCAAATCAAAAGCTTACTTTGTTCCAATACTCAGTAGGTTCATTCAATTTTCAGACATCAATATTTATCTTACCACAGAAGTTCAAATATAAAATGATTAAATTACTTTATACTTTTATACTCTTTTACCTTATTTGATATGTATTATAAGAATTAAGCTTTATCTCTTCTTTTGAACAGTTTTGTTAGAGACTTTTATGAATATTCAGTTATGGTTAATAAACTCGAAAGAAATTAATTTTAAATTTTATTCTGATAGTGTGTGGCATATAAGATTTGATTTAATTAACCCACACGTAAAAAAATTTCAATTTTAACACAAATTTCAATGAACACTACAAATACAAATATCAGATCGAATCAATGAATCTCAATGTGATTATTAAAGCTATTTAACGTACTCGTATTTCAAGATTGCACATAAATCTCTTGCATGTAACTTGTTTTTTTATGTTATCAAATTAGAAACCAAGTAACATGTTAGAGAATTATGTGTAATCTTGAAATATGAGTATTATAATTGCTATCGGCTATCAGTCTATCAGCTATCACTCTATGGCATTTATTTTGTGAATTTATTAAAGACTTATGAAGTTATAAGCAAACCAAAAGAAGAACCTCAGGCTCCTCCTATGAGCCCAATGTTTGATGAACCTGAAGAGAGAAAGTTTGAAATGTCGGAAAAAGCTCAACGATATGCGGTAATTGACCATGCAATAATTTTATTTTGATCTCTTTTAAAAGGAATTAACAAAATTAGAAATTCATTGTTAATAAATATTTTCTTGAATAGCAATGTGTGTCATGCATGAAGAAAGAAACTCTAATTCTTTTGCAAACTTCGCATGTATGTATTCTTTTGTAAAAAATCAAAAATACGGAAATTTAACTAATTTCCGTTTATGTTTTACATATGGTATGATTTTATTTTTGCTTGTAACATTTCACTTGTATAGTTCACCTATAAATTTTTACCCAACAGCTTTATTTTACTAATTTGCCTAATACAAAAACTTGTGACTTTTTAGCTTCGATTGAGAGCATTTTTCAAATTGTAAATACTATAATTGCTTAAATTAATTAGAGGAGGGCTGAGCAGCAGTCGAGGCTGAAACGGTCTCTTTCAACTCATTTGACAAACTCCAGTGATTTCGAGTCAACTGGGAATCTCTATCGATCTTTGTCTCGACACTCTCTAGCAAGTGATACTAGAGTAAGTTCATTAGCATGCTAATTCACACTATTTGTACATAAATAATAAGATTACATAAAAAGCTTTCCCCTTCAACTTATATCTTCAATGAAGATACAAGAAGTAGAACAATAATTAAAATTAATCAGTACAGGTTCCAAAACAAACCAATAAAAATTAATTAGCTTCATAATAATTAGTCAATTTATTCTAATCAAAAGTCATTGCTCAGCAATATAATGATTCATGAGAAAATTAGTTTACTACAAAGACTCCTTCAAATAATATGTAGTTTCATACATAAATTCTTGTAAAGTGCAAATACCACATAAATATGTCTATGAGACAGATTTAGTAGAATTAATATAAGGAGTAATGTAGCATTAAGTACATAGTTTGGACGGCAGTTGTGTAATTAAATTCCTTAATTAAATATTTAAATTGGAAATCAATAGAGTCTCCCAATATCTGGCCCTCCTTCACGGGAAGAATCTCCGCCAAGACGCTTCACAGCGGCTCCATCCTGGGATGCTTTTCCTTCTCCAAGCGACTTTTTCGCTTCGATCGAAGATTTGGTTGCCCGGAGGAGACGAGACTCTATGAGATCTCAAGAGAATGAGCTTGGAAGACTTCTCAAGGCAAGTCTGGGTGGAGAGATCATGAGAAACAGACAAATACAACAAATATTTGCTTTCTCCTCATTTCTCCTAGGAAGCGGAGGAGTTTGGCTTTGGCCCCGAGGACGTTCAGGTGGCCCTTCGGATGTGCGGAGACAGAAATCCAATCAAATGGCTTCAAGTAAACATTATAGAAGAGGGAGAATGAATAAATAACAAATAGTCATTTGCAGGAGGATTGGATTAAGATGATCGAGACGGTTCAAACCCTCGCAACCAAATACGGGAGAGAAAAGGAGAACAATGAAATTGGGACAATTTCCACGAATGAGGCAAAACAGACACTTCGGCTTCATAAAGGAAACGTCTGGGCTGCCGTGACGGGTAATTTTTTTTATTCAATTCAACCACTATCAACTTTATTTTCATTTAATGACCTCTCCTCACTATCTTGTCAAATTTCAGAATGCACGGAGCAAAGAAGGAAAAAGGTTGGTAAACATCAATATTCTATGGCTAATTTCTCATGCTGAAAATTTAATATAACGATTATATAATTTAGCATTAGGTAGGACTATGACTATACGTACATGGCTGTTTCTCTAACCTTAAAAACAGTTCAATTAATTTTTAAATAAGAATGAGTATAGCAACATTTAAAATGCATGATGGGATAGTATAGTTTTGATCAAATGATGATAAAGTTTAAGGTTTGTGTGCATTGCTATATTTGAGTATACGATATTTATTACATGTATTGAGGAATGTTGAATTCTTATTAAATTCTTGAACAGTTTCTTGAATTGGAATCCCGAGGTAACTTTGTCCGTGAGGATATTCTCACGGCTCTTACGGCCAATCATGGGAATTTAGAGGCTGCTTACGTTGAGCTTTCCAAAGCTCAGCTCAAGCCGTTTCTCATGAGAATTTGGGGTCCACCAAACGGAAGAGACAACGACGACTTTCCCTCATACCCCCAAAATGAACCAGAGGGGAAACTTGGGAAATTGGAACATTCCGAATTTCGAGGTTCGTAATCAATTCACCTCTTAATTATGGATAAAATTACCTGACTCCGTGTTATGAAAACATTGTAATAAAACCAATGAATTTTTGCTTTTGTGCTCATTTCTCATTATCGTTTTCATTAACTTTGCATACTAAATTTTGAATTAGTATACCTTAGAATTTATAACCTTTAAAAAGAGTGAAGAATCCATCAAATTAACTAACACATTATACATTGACACATTAGTCATTGAGTCACTTCAAGCCTGTTTGAACATCTTACAATTGTTTAGCATTAATTAGCATCTAGAAAATTCAAAAGTTTCCATCTCTTATCTTTTAACTGAAAATATTTGCTGACATTTGGGATTTTTAGGAATGCATTCGTTGTTGCTCGTACATGTACCTAATTGGGCTAATGAGAAAATTTTTCAACGTTCATGTTTGTGATTAAAGTTATCTTGTAAATATCATTTTGACTAATTAACAAGTTTTTTTTCCTTTTTGAATTATTCACTAATTGGATTTGTTGCCTTTTTGTACTTGAGTATTACTCATTTTGATATTCATTGTGAAACAGCATTTTTATTATAGAATTAGAAATAAAAGAGAGTGAAGCGAAAGTTGAGACTTTGAGTGACGATTCGTGTGATGAAATAGCTGAGGACTGCAGCAACGTTAAACCCGAGTCTTACGTTGCGACACTTATTCTTAACAAAGAGAAAGTTGAATTTCTCTCGTATACAGTTGATAAAAAAGAAGAAAAGAAAGATCCACCTGCCTCAATTCCGCCTGTGAAAAAATTCAGTATTAAAGAGAAAAAGCCCAAAAGACCCAATTATTTATCCTTGAATGTAAATCGCAAGAAATCTTCCACCCACCCGAAACGGGATCTTATTAAAAATGAAATTCTTTCTCCAAAATTTAATTTCAAAGAAGAAAAGTTCAACCTGAATCAAATGGTGAAACTGCAAGAAGAACTCAATAGAAATTTAAATTTGGAAATTCAAAGACATGAAATGAACGAGTTGAAGAAAAAAGAAATAGAATCAACTGCAACTCTAAACAAAGATCTGATTTCAAAGAAAGCCACTGAAGAGAAAACTGGATTAGCTAAACAAAACTTAACACTAGTAAAGGGTCAAATTAAGGTTGAACTTAAAGACACGGACGAAATTGAGGATGAAGAAGTTGATGATGAGGAAATTGAAGAATATCTAGATTCAGAAAAAGAAGTTGAGGCTGTGAAAAAAAAAGAATTTACCAAAATTGGAAAGAACACTGAATGCAAGTCTTTAAATGAGATGCGGAGTGAAGAAGACATTTCAAATGATTATGAAGACATTGAGAGCCAAGAGGAATATTACGACGAGTCCGAAGACGGAGATTTCTTTAACGAGAGCGACTTTGACTATGGTGATGAAGAGGAATTGGGCCCGAGTGAAGAAGTTAATGAGACTGTGGAAGTCTTCCTTGTCAAAGTACCAATGGGTCATTTGGCCAAAGTCATCAAAGTTGAAAATAACTTCGGAATGGCTAAAGTAAGTCAAGCAGTTGAAGTCAAAGAAGACGAGTTGAGCCAAATTCAGGTATTTGAATAAGTTGAACTTTCACGGAGTTTTTTATAGCGATTTTGCATTTTTAACTAAACTCATCGCTTTTTTATGCTTGTCACTCAAATGTCAAATGTTCAACTACAGAAGGAGGTAATGAGGCTTATGAAGCACGGTTTGACTTCGGAGAAAGCCGCCCTTGCAGCCCATTTACTTGGAATGGAATTCACTGAAGAAGATGCGATTTCAGCGGCAGCAGAATGCAATTCTCTTTCAACAGCTTTGGCTTACCTTCAACAGCACTGCCAACTTTGTGATGGAAAGTATAATGCTAAAGAGGTATTTAACTTCAAATCTGTAATTGAATTTTAACAATTCGCAAGAGTGAGTCACATTAATATTGTACGTCAATTTAAACGACAGCTTATTCATTTTATTATGGAAAATAACAATGGATGGTAATTAATTTTTTCAATAGATGATTTCTATGATCCATTGTACACATTGCTGTTGTCGAAATTGTGCCAGGGAATATTTTATGGTATTTGAACTTAACTTATTTATGTAAATTAAAATTAGAAAGCAGGAAGGCTAAAATTTATTGATAAAATAAAGGTTCGAATTCGAGATGATTCGATTGTAAGACTTACATGTCCATTTTGCAAAGAACCACAAAATCTCTCAGAAGATACTGACATGGGTGGAGAGTATTTAAACAATTTGGACATCATGCTCAAAAATCTGCTCGATAAAAACCACCATGAGATGTTTCAAAGAAAAATGAGGGATTGGACGCTCGCGAAAACTCCTAATTTTAAATGGTGCTCAAAAGTAATGCAAGTTTCAGTTTTCTATCTATGCATGTGAACAATGAATTAATTTGACTATAGATTTTTTAATCACAACGACCTCTGTGCACGAAAAGGTCTTTAAATATGTACTATAATATAATACATACCTTGAATGTCTAGTGTTCATCAGGGTTTATCACTGAACCTCTCCAAACACGCTTGGTTTGTCCCGACTGTTCTGCTGTCACTTGTGCCATTTGCCTTGAACCCGTAAGTTAATTTGGCTCAAATCAATTGAAATTAAATGAATACTGAAATGAACTGACTGTTAACAGTGGGACAAAAACCACGATCATAAAGATACAAACGTCGTCGTTTGTGACACCGTGGGGAAATCCGTTGTTGAGTATCTCAATGAAAATTGCATTGAATGTCCCAGATGTCATCTTAAATTCGCATTAGCCAGAGGTGGCTGTATGCATTTGACCTGCACTCAATGCCAATATGAATTTTGTAAGAAAATCCTTTAAGATTTCTATTTAGTTCTTAAAAGAAAAGCTGATGGTTTTTAAAGTCAAATGTAGGAGAATAATTTTAATTTACATAAAGGCTCTGGATGTTCCGCTCTGTTCACAATGGGAGGAAAATGCAAAGTGACGGAATATTGCCCTAAACTCGGTCTTCATGCTCATCATCCAAGAAACTGCCTCTATTTTCTTAGAGACAAAGAATCCGCTTCACTGGCTAAGCTCCTTGAAGTATTAAGCGAATAAAAGTTTATGACTAAAGTCATCTTTTTATAAATATATTAGATTAGGGAGAGTTATGATGGAAGAGCAATGAGGAATAAAATGAAAATCGATATTTATCCTTTTATTAAGGAAAATTCGATTCCATTCCTCAAAGAAACTTTGGATGGAAGTGGATGCGACGGGGGCAACGCGAGGAAGTGCAAAGTTCCGATTCAGAAAGAAGTCGGAGATGGGCTGGAAGATGACTTTTGTGGAAATGAAGCTCCTTTGGGATTTGCAGCCGTCTGCAAGTAAAGAACCCATATTGATTCTTTATTTGTCATGTGGAATATCATATCAAATGTAATCAATTGAATCCATGAAAAAGATCAAATGACTCAGCCATTGAAGGGATTCTTTTTATGTGCATAGGAATCATTACATTGAATACCTTGGTCTTTTGATATGGCAAAACCGTCTTGATCCCATTTCCATCTTGAGCAATGACGACTTGGAAATCATCATACGAAGACATTCGCTGAAAATATTTCCAGGGAAGCCGATGGGAATTTCCGAATTAGATCATCGTGCAAAATTACTTAAGGTATTGGTTCGTTTATTCTCTCGTAAAATTTATAATTTTAACTAGTGAATATCTCATAAAAGGGATAATAACATATTACTTTTCTCTTTTATAATCGCTTTCTTAAATGCGTATCAAAAGCTCAATGTTACACGAGGAGCATTAAATTATCAGTTAACTATTGTTACATTCTATCTGTAATGCATGCATTGTACAAGTAATATGTATAAAGTAAATTTAGGTATAGGAAAATTGATTACCTACTTTAAAAGTTTAAGTATCTTTCATTTGCGTCATTTCTCTGAGTTTTTTGCTCTCAAATTAATGTATACTTAAGCGTTTACTTTCTTGCAAGAAAAAATCCCAATAAAAGCCTTTTCAAAATTAATTACTTTGTTTTAACTTGTTTACAAAAAATGTCACTTGAAAGCTCAAGAGAGCTTTAAAAATGGACGCAAATCACTTTGCATTAAACTCTTAGTTTCAATCTAAACCAGTTTTCAATTTAAATTTAAATTTGGTCTCACTCAGAAGTTATTCCTTATTGCATAAGTTTTATCTTGTATATACACTTTTCTAAAAATATCAAATTCTAAGAAATCTCCTATCAAAGTGCTACAGTCAATACTTGAGTTGATGTCCAACACTATCTTTCTATTCTTATCAAGAAAACCACAACTCATGTACATAAATTACAGAGCAATTTCTCAATTATTAGTTTTCATTACATAAGACATGTAAATATATTTCGTATTTTGTGTCCTTCATTTCAAAACTTAATAAATAATATGTTGTAGGATAAATTATAATATTATATTTAAATCAATTTGAAGGTACCCAATGTTTAATGTTTAGTTGACTCTTAAAATTATTTCAAAACAATATTAGGAAAATGATATTAAATAATATGATCTTTTTATTTGATATTTATTTAGGTAATAAACGAAGAAATACCTTTGAAGTAATTGCACATTTCGATAATTATCGAAGAATGATGTTGGGGGATTTTATGAAGATGCGTGTTCCATTGAATATTAAGTTTTTCAACTAACTTTAAAAATAATTAATAAATAGTTAATTAACATTTTTGGTCAATTAAGTTATTAAATAAAATACAATTTTTTCAACATATTTTGTAGTTAATGTAACTCAAATCCATAACTTAATTCGTTGGAAAAGACGAATTCATTTATTGTAAATTAGAAGCCCTAGAAGGGAATCATTAATAAACTAACCAGGGAAGTTGGAGGTGTGTAACCACTATACAGAGATATGGGTATTGGACAATTTGTCCCATCCCTAGGCATGAAAATATGGCATGAAAATATGGCATGAAATTTTTTTGTTAGGGCCAGGGATTAAAATTTCAAAAAAAATTTTTTTAATAGGGGGTGTTGCATTGAAAATCCCATGTTAAATCCGTCTGATTTTCTCAAAATTGAATCTCGATCGTGTATGTACAGGGTGGGCCCGACTTAACGCAATATCTTTAATAGTCAATAACTTTATCCCAAACTAACAAAAAAATCTTTATATGTGGGTAATTCATAGAAAATATATTAAATTAACTTATAGCCAACTAAATCCTGGATTGGTTAAACTATTATCAAA